>JAGFNX010000007.1:0-135259 GCA_017657125.1 Scopulariopsis brevicaulis | reverse complement strand
GGGGGGGGGGGGGGGGGGGGGGGGGGGGGGGGGGGGGGTTGGTGAGGGAATGGACCGGGCGAGGGAGGGAAAGCCAGCCGCATTTTGCAGCTCCTGGGCCAGGTAATGAAGAGGAAGAAGAGGAAGAAGAGGACGGTTGTCAGCTCGACGTCGTCTGCCTTCCTCCACTCAAGAACCATGCCTCCGGTATATTGGAAGGAGGTCGCGGCGCTAGCAGCACAGGTATCCCCGGTGAGTTCAATGCAGCAATTTCACGGTGGCCACACGGCCAAGTTACCTAACAGCTTCTGGCCAGAACGGGGATTGCTTGAAGCTCTGATTTCTACGGTCGAACGTGACTTCGTATCAGGACATGCTAGTCAAGCGAACGCCCAAAACAAAGAACAGCCAACGTCTCAGCTCGGCACTTGTGTGGAGTTACCAGGTCCTCCGTCTGTTCCCCCCCGAGCAAGCTCGGATACCTCAGCTCTCAAACGATGTCACAGAGATGAGAATGGGGACGAGGACGACGAGTCCGACGAGGCCGTCGCCACAGATGGGCAACACACGGTGGAAACGTGCGACATCGAACATGAGACCCCTGTACAGCTTCTGAGCCCCCCAAGGTATAAGTCTCCCCTGAGCTCTTGCGGCTGCAGGACCAGGACTATCTGTCGAGTCGGCGACCGAGCACGAGGAGATGGAGGGAAAGCTATGCCTCCCTAGTCCCAGCAGAAGCATTTACCCGGCTGCTCCGTGGAGTACTACTATCAATTAAAGTTGACGCAATCTATAATTTAGGATCTGCCTGTGTTTATCACTTCTTGCCTTTTTCAGAAGGGCGTCACATCGCAACAGCCCCGACGTGTCATGGGCTTGGTGCGGTTTCGTTGTCTTGCGGGGAAAGAGCGACCCCAGACCTTGTGTGGGGTTATCCAAGGTCACTGGAAGCAAGGCGGACGGATGGTGGCGCAGCGGCGCAGGACTACGCCTACCCGCTTTGCACCGCCCCCTCATTCTCCATGTAGCGGAGAACGTCAGGACGGCGGGGCAGTACCCCAGGACAAGGAGAACAGCATCGCCCGGACCTGAAGACCGCCGAACCTGCTCCACCTACCTAAACGTATCAGAACCGGACGCCGACAACACTTTTGTGCGGGCAGCTTGAGTGGCTATTTTTAGCAATAGCACCGTCCATTCGGGAAAAAAGTTCGAAGCAGTCGGCTGCCAGAGGGGTTCGTTCAATCGCTCAATTGGATTGGTGGAATGCGGCGCGTGACCCCAGATTTCACAGCGGTTCGACGGAATGAATCAAAAAACCCATTGCCGGGGCGCGAACGAAGCCAATAAAACCTCGCCTCTGCCGCAGGTGGGGTTGCGTTTGTAATACAAAAGAGGAGTTCCTCGTCCTTCGCGAACTTTCCTCTCAAGGATTATTATACACTGCGCAGCCTCTCATTCATAATGGCGGATCCTTTAAGCATCACCGCCTCGGTATTGACTGTCGTCATAACCGCCATCCAGTCGACGAGGTCCCTCACCGAGACCGTCAAACGCTTCAGAGATCGCGACAAGACTTTACGCAGGTTACACGATAAGCTCGAGGACCTCGTTAATATCTTGAACGCGCTGAAAGAAGTTTGCCAGTCAGACGCATCGACGTTGGTGCTTCTGCAGGGGCCTGTTGGCCGGTGCAGTCAATTATGCCACGAATTCGAGAACTCTATGAAAGAGTTCAGTGGGAAATCAAAGACGGGCTTACGAGACTAGGCAAAGATGGAGTTCATGAGAGGCGATATTAACGAATTCATGGATACTCTGGCGGGATACAAATCAACGATTTCGATCGGGTTAGGAACCATCACCATGTCAGTCGTACATTCAGTCAAAATGGGACTTGGCTAACTTTTACTTTTAGGCATACATCCAAGCTTTCCCACCAAGTCCTCGAAGAGTATAACGACATGATTGAAGATACTGTGTATAGTCTCGAGGTTCATCTGCAACGTATTGACGAGAAAATCGGGCTGCCTGCCACGGAAACGACAAATACCTTCGACACGAGCATAGACCTGAAGGACGAGCGGGCGGTGACCAAGCAATGTCTTCTCATTTGTGAAGATGCGAAGTCCTATATCGAGTCTTTAACAGACCGGGAGCCATTCTTGCAACAGGAGACGGGCCCGGAGTGTCCTACGGATGATCAGAGCCGGTTTGACGCACATATGCTCACACGCAAAGTCCTGGACGAGAATCGAGACAGGTTTGCCGCGCTGATCGGCCGTCTCCAGGGGCGCCTAGAGTCGTCGGCACCAGATAGGACCAGTGGAGACGACAACGAAAGAACGCGTTTGCAGGAAGACATCGACAATTACAAACAGTGCCTAGAGGTATGCAAAAGAGCTTCTGACGAAGTTTACCGCCGAAAAATACACAACGTTGGGGAGGCTATTGCCGACGGCGACAGCGATCAGGTTGTGGTCACGACTCTGGCGGACCTCTTCGACGTCAAGAAGGCACTGTCCCGGGGTAGGTCTGCACAGTTGATCGGATCAATGACGGATGAGAGCCTTCGACAGCTCTCCAAAGACCGATATGGCAGCCGTTTTAGGACTTTGGCCAATGCGGAGGCAGACGCTGCGACCTCGCACTCGACTTTCAAGACTCGGACGGTCGAAAGTCGCCTTCCATATCGCATGGGTAAAGACGAGCGGCCGAGAGATACGGCGACACCGACACGACATAGTAAACCCACCCCCAATGAGGTGAGGAAACGGACGGCGGAAGGCAAGGGAAAGAATGCCGATGAATAAGTGAGAGCATGTCATTGTGGGCATTGTGTGGGTATCGAAGCTGGTACCGGCTGATCAAGATTGGCATCCGCCTTTGGGTAGAGAGGCCTTGGGGTGGTGGTGAAGTGGAGAGTGACGTGGAAAAAGGTTCTGGCCCCCTCTCCTAATTTAGCGCCACCTACAATAGTCTTCCCATGGACCTATAAATAGCAATCACAGTCCTCGCGGCCTCTACTGCAGCAGGGTCTCAACTGGCAGGCCCGTCTCTACTAGCGGCACAAGCCATCTCGTACCGAGGGGAACATGATCTGAAAAAAATACTCCTGGGTGTCTATCAATAGCTACGCGCGCGCTTGAGCTAAGCATTACACCCTCAAGTGTTCGTGATCGTTTCTATTCGTTGCAGGTACATATCTGTCAGGCAGGGTACGTCCTACGAATCCAGCGCCCTCTCATTAAATGCCACTATTACGTCGGGACTAGATCCTGGTGTCCCCCAACGATTCCAGTCAAGCTAACATCTTTTTAATTTGCACCATCTCGTCTCGTAATCGTTGCGAATCGTTAGCCCGGCCCGAACGAGCAGCTAGCTCGGCATGCTTCGCCAGATAATCTAAAGCCATAACCAATGCAGTAGGACAGCCGCCGAGGTCTCGTCTGCGAGAGCCCTCAGCCTATGGATCGGCATACCAGTTCTGTTGCTTTGACGACATAAGATTCATGAAGCTGAGCAAGTGATGGTCAAGACCAGACATACATTATCTTCTCCGCCTTATCTGTTAGCGTAATGAGCAAGAGCGGGCATCGCCCAGCGATCGTGGCCGAGCGATTCCCCCGTATAGTCCGTCCTGTCAGCCAGTCGGTCCCCGACTTCTTCCTTCACCACCACGATATCAGCATCCACGTTTCATGCGCCTTGTGAACCTGGATGCTTTGCAAGATTATGACCACCTAGAGGCACTCTGTGCGCTTGCCTGGGGACCTATAACTCCTGGGAATGACGGAGACGACACCAATGGTCTACCGGCTATATTGGCAACACGAGCCACGAGCCACGATGCGCTCACATTGGCCGGCGAGCTAGAAGCTGACGGCGAGCCTAAAAGCGAGATACGTCGGCGGGAGAAGGAGTACTTCGACGCCGTTGGCGCGTAAGGTATTTGCCGCCAAGATGAACCGGCAATTTGTGGCAGAGGGCGGCTGTGGCGTTGGGTTGATGCTGTTATGGAGTATTACAACGGCGCAGAATCTGACAGGCTATAAGATGGAGCGTACGTATGACGCGGAGGGCCGGATCCCGAAAGATAGATCGGGGAAGAAACGAATCGATACGATAGGGGGGTTCGGGCGCTTAATGCAATGCGTTCCGCGTTTTCGACTGGCCCAATGACGTGTCGTATGCTCTTAATTCTTTATCTGCCTTGGCTAAGGGCACGACTTCTTGGGCTGGCCATATGGAGGAACATGAGGTGGTCCGCGTAGAAGGCGAGCTCGCATGAATCGATGTCAGCGTTCACTCGTATTCCGATATATGACAACATTTAGAGCAATAAGTTGCACCCTCTGTCTGGGTGCCACAACCGAGGCATGGATCATGGGTCTATTCTAGACCCGACAACATGTTGGGAAGTGCTGGAAGCTACCCGATATTGAGAGTAAGAAACAGAGGACGGCGGATTCGTATTCTCGTATCGAACAGTTCTTGGTGAGCAAAAACGGCTTCCTCCAGCCACCGGACGTCAAGTGTCCAGCAGGTGATCGCTCTGCTGCTTCGCCGATAATCTCGCACGCGGAACGTGTCGGACCAACGGCATCCAGGAGACGGAGACCAGGCAGCACGTTTCATTGTATACTGGCAGCACGGTCTAAGTAATGTTATAAGTCTACTCGTAGCGGAGCCTCTCGTAGCACGGTCGAGACCGTGCTACGAGTAGAGGCTCTGCTACGAGGTCGGAGTGCCAGGCAACGAGGCAGCCGACCAAGCAGCCAAGGCAGCGGCTGGCTACGACCCGGGAGCCCGGACCGTCCGGGAACCGCCGCCAGAACCAGAGTCGCTCCAGGCACTAATGGCAACGACAAAAACCACTATCCGACGGACTTTGAAAGGCGAATGGGACCTATCCTAGGAGAAGGCCAAACATGGCAGGGAGCTCTTCAAACTTGGAGTCCGGCTAGGGAAGGACAGACTCACCACACACATAGGCATACATAGAGCAATAAGCTCAGTTATCACATAGATGCGCACGAGCAAGATCAGCCTGCGCGCGTACCTCCACTCTATTAACAACGCCGACACCGAGGAATGCCAATGCGGGTACGGACTATAAACGGTGCGACATATCCTGCTCGAATACAGAGACTGGACCGACGAAAGGGACCGGATGTAGGCAGGCAAGCATCTATGCATTGACATCAAACGCATTCTCTATAGCTCGTCAATAGCAGTACAAGCAGCAAAGATAATGATCAGGACGGGACTCCTAGAGCAATTCCGGGCGGTCCTATCCACAGTACTCAAATACTCATAGCATTGAGTGATTATAGCCAGACAGAAGCTGAGGAGGGCCAGGAAAGGCCTGACAAGTGCATAGACACAGAACACCTAGACTATTGGTAGAAGGTTAACCAGGGTCAGACTGAAGGGAGGGGAGTGCGACCCTGCAAGGATTACCTGTTTTGCCAAGCGGGAGAATTCTTGCAGGAGTAACTTGTTTTCTGGAAACTGGGAATGGGAGCCTGTTATTTATAGTTGTACGCTGCATAGCTGCTAGTAGGGCGGCTGGGACAGTCTATGAATTCTATTACTACTACTACTACTACTACCATAACGTTACTTTACACCGTGTTACGAATAGAGGCTATGACGTCATTTAGACTGTGCTACGAGTAGAGAGTCTGCTACGGGTAGGGGCTCCGCTACGAGTAGAGACCATGACGTTACTTTACACCGTGCTACGAGTAGAGACTCTGCTACGTAGCGGAGTTTCTACTCGTAGCACGGTCCAAGCAGACGCCACGCCATTTACGGTAACACGGTGGCGGAGAAACACGGCAGAACCACACGTGACCACGCCCGTGTGGCGAATCAAGGGAGGCTGGCAACATAGAATACTCGTGCTACTCTGTCCTGGTACGCGAATTTCCGAACGATGTCTTCAGGCAAACTTACCTAAACTTTAGAAACAACTCTATGTGGCACACTATCTACGTGCAGTGGATATGGTATCACTTGCTTCTTTATCCTTAGCATGGCACAAGCTCCCTCTTGCTGTTCCTTCTTTCACGAATCATCCGGCGGCGCTTGATCTTCCCTTCTCGTCTCCGCTTGACTTGATTAGACGACCTGAGCGGCACCCTATAGACCGACTTAACGTGGTTCCTGAAATGATCTAAGTGCTGGAACTTCATGTTCTTGCACTTAGGGTGATGGCACCTTATCGGTTCGCCACGCCGTTCAGCGCGCTCCCGCTCTTCTAGGTGAGCGTCGTTAAAGTGGTCATTCCTGGCAAGGGGGCGACAATATCGAAACGTGCGTTCCTATAGGGTCATACGCTCGTCGCTAATGCAGTTAGGACATTAGTTCAGGTCTATAAGGAGAGGAAACGGGTCTGAGTCGGGCTCTAGGACCTGTACTAGGGACTCCTCTTTGACTGGCGGGAGTAGCGGGAGGGCTAGTTAGGACGTGTACTAAGCACGGCTACGATTGCCTGTACCTCTCTTACGTATCTTGCTGCTCTCTTTCCTTCCGCATAGGGCCACCGTTAGATTAGCAACCTTAATTCTTAGCTAGAAGAGATCTTCGTCGGTTAAGTTTTTCGGCTAGTTACAGAGCAGCCTAGCTAGCTTAGCGCGCTTAGGAATCTAAAGGCTAATCTCTAGCTCGATATACTCCTCTTCTCCTTCACCCTAGAATAGCCTGTTAATATCCTAGGTCGAGCGATTTTAGAAGTAGTGCTTGTAATAGCTTATAATAATCCTCTTGTCGCGCTATATGCCTTTCTGGCCTATCTCGTTGGTAAGCTATCTGATCTCTACCTTATGCTTAGAGCCCTGATGTGAAGATATCGTCTTCGGATGCCTGTTGCAAGGTAAGTTAGGCTGCACAAACAGTATGTTGTGGTGTAAGTGCGTATCCAAGAGCGCGAGTATGCTTCTAGTAGTCGAACTTGGTACAAGTGGGACTGTGATACTGTTCTTAGATTGACTACTGAAGAGTAAAGGAAAGAAAAGATAACTAGGTACATAGTAGGGACCGTAGTTTAAATAGACCGTGACTTCTTTGTCGTCGACAACATTCCAGTGTCGACTTTCCCTTAGTCGATAGTCGTCGACTATCGACTTCCTTCGACTCTTTATCCGTCGACTACTATCGACCGTCGACTTCCGTCGACTTCCTTCCTATTAGCCGGCTGTCCAGTCGCGCTCCTTTATCATTCTGCCGCGCGCGCCCGCCTTCCTATATGACCTTAAGTAGCCATAGCGGCCTAGGCCGTCATATCATTCCCCCTTTCCCTAAGAGTTGTCCTAACGGCCTATTATACCGACCGCCCCTATCCTTTGCTTCTTCCTTCGTAAGTTCTTTCTTTATCCCTTTTTGCGACTATAACTAATCGTGTCTAGAAACGGAAATCCTCGAATTCTTAAGACAAATCTTATCTTGCTTTAGCCGACTTTATTTCGGCTAACGGTTCTTCGACCAATATGCCCTGCACCCGTTGCTATAAGGCGAAAGCTTACTACGTAATAGGTCTAGATCGTTCTTCTTATTACGAGAGGTATATCTACGATCGTTAATCGTATAGTAGTTCTTTAGTAGCTGCCCCTCGTTTGTTCTCTCCCCTTTTTCCTATCTATCTTTATTTACTTACCCCTAGTAGTTATAAAGATTTTGTCCGACTAGAAGAGGGCTTAGAGCGCTTAGGAATAGGCTGAAAAGGACCTTTCCGAGGTTCTTAGTCGTCTTTAGCGGCTTCGTCGCTAGGAGGAGTTACTTCGGAAGAAGGGTTTTAAGTTATTCGAGCGGGGTATGCAGGAGGAGGACGCGGCTATTGCCTACGAGGCCTCTAACGCTGCTATTATCGTACGCTAGTAGTATATTAGCGACCTTTAGTCCTCTAGTGCTTTTAGTGTAGTAGACTAGGATGCTCTTAATTTTAACGCTCTAGTTTCGGCTAATCTAGGTTCTTTTAGTAGAACTGGCCAAGCAGCGCCTAGTAGTTCGTAAGGTTTTCTAGCGGTTCCTAGGAGTTTTCGGTGTTTTCGTAGCCTTTCTATTTAATAAGGTACTTGACTTATTATTTTTCTTTAGAGTACTCTAAGTCTAAGATCTTCTCGACTTCCTATTCTTATTCTTCTAGTTCGACGTGTATTATGTCTTAAATTAGCGTATCCTCGTATGCTAGCTTAAGGAGTAAAACGTAAAAAACTAGTGATAGTCGTAATCCTTCTAGTAGGCGTAGTTTATAATTGACTAGTGAGATTCGTTCTTCGATTTTAAACGGTCCTTCGTACTTAAAGTTAAGTTTACCGCTTAGTCTCTATATTTTAAGATTTTTAGTAGCGAGGTAAATACTCTCCCCCTTCTTAAAGGTTAGTCCCTTAATCCTTCTCTAGTTTGCGTATTTAGACATTCGCGTTCTAGCGAATTCTAGTTGTTCTATAAGCGTCTGATGCAGCTCCTTAAGTCTATCTGCTTATAGTACTGCTTTTTCTATTTTCGTTCGCTCGTTTCGTAGTGCATATTGCGTATTTAGTTAGATTCTATAATTTGTATAGAATGGTAAAACTCTTGTGCTTTCTACGATACTAGAATTATAGGCAATCTATGCTACGGGTAGTAGCTGTACCTAGTTGTTTTGTTCCTAGTTAAGGTATGCTCTTAGGTAGGTTTCGACAATTTAGTTAATCTATTCTATTTGTCTATCCGTTTATAGGTGCCATGCTATAGAGAGTTTATAGTTAACTCCTAGTTGGTCTATAAGGCTTCTCTAGAATTTTAACGCGAACGTAGATCCTTAATCCGTGATAATTTCTTCTAGTAGGTAGTGGTTTGCTACTATTGTTCTTAGGAAGACATATATAAGCTAAGCTACGTCTGATGCTTCCTAAAATAGGATGAAGTATATATATTTAGTAAGTCTGTCGACGACTACTAGGATGCTATTATACTTCGTCTTCGTTATAGGATCCTTGGATTCTAGTAGTTTAATAACGAAGTCTATTATGATTAATTCCTATGGTTTCTTTAGTACGGGGAGCGGTTGAAGTTCCCTATATAGTTTGTGCCTTTGTGATTTTGTCTTTGTATAAGTGTCGCATTATTCGATAATATTCCTGACGTGTTTCTTAAGGTTTAGGACGTTATATTCTTGTTGTATTTTCTTAATAGTTTTATAGATTCTAGGATATCTATGTATAGGTAATTTGTATATTCGCTTAATAAGCTCTTCGCAGATGTTTTCTAGGACGTATACTTTGTCGTGTTTCTTCTAGAATGGTTCTTTATACCGTATACGTTCTTGTTCTGCCATCTTGGCAATGTCGGCTTGGTTTTCCTTATATCCTTGTACTAGTCGCTAGGTCTATGTCGTGTCGTACTAGACTTAGTGCGTTGCCGCAAACTGACGTAGGCTTCCGTCTTGTTCTTAGTATAAGACTATTTGCGTTTCTGTTAGTACTTTCTAAAAGTGTTCAGCCTTTCGGCTAAGCGTATCTATTCTGCCGTTGTCTATTCCTCGTATATAGATAATCTTAAAGTCGTAACTTATAAGTTCTTATATCTATCGTGCTTGTCGTTTATTAAGGTCTTATTTCTTTATAAAACTAGAGAGATTCTTATAGTCTGACTAGATAAGAATCTAGTGCTTAGCGCTAATTAAGAGGTGTCTCTAATCTTTTAAAGCTTCTACTATTGCTATAAGTTCTTTATCTAGCAGCAGGTATTGTAGTTCGGGTCCTAAGAGCTTCTTAGATATGAACGATATTAGATACAGCCGTCCTAGCTCGTCGCGCTGCCTAAGTTATGCCCCTAAAGCGTAGTCCGATACGTCTGTTTTAATTTCAAACGGCTTATTTAGATCTACTATAATAAGTACTAGTTCTAAGGCGATTCTACGCTTAACTTCTTCGAACGTATTTTAGCATTCCTTCGTCTATTTCTATTTTTAGTCTTACTTTATAAGGTCTGTTAATAGTTTAATTATTTTACTATAGTTAAGCAGGAACCTCTAATAGAAGTTAGCGAATCCTAAGAATCCGCGTACTTCGGTAACGTTTATTAGTGCTTTCTAGTCTAATACTGCCTTAATTTTCTTACGTTGTATACGTATTTCTCCTAGTCTAATAGTATATCCTAGGAAATCGACTTCTTTAGTGTAGAAGTAGCTTTTATCTAGTTCTACTAGCATTTTTGCTTCTTCGAGTGCCTTTAGCACTTTATGTATATATTCTTAGTAGTCCTTTTCGTTCTTTAAGAATATGAGGATATTATCTAAATAGGCGACGACAAAGATGTCTAGGTATTCTCTTAAGACGTAGTTGATCATAGTCTGGAAAGCGGCTAGTGCGTTGGTGAGTCCGAAAGGCATGACCTTATACTTAAAGTGTCCGTATTGTGTTTGGAATGCTGTTTTCTATTCTTTGCCCTCTTTAATCCTAATAAGGTTATATGCTCCTTTTAAATCAAGCGCTATAAACTACTATGCTCCTTGTAGTCGGTCTTATAATTCTGAGATTAATAGTAGTAGGTACCTGTTTTTAATAGTGATCTTATTTAGCTGTCGATAGTCGATATATGGTTATAGCTTTCTGTTTAGTTTTAGTATAAAGAAGATAGGGTATCCTGCTAGTAATTAGGATAGCTATATATATCCTTTCTTTAAGTTATCGTCGATATATTCCTTAAGTTCCTTAAGTTATTCCGTATTTAGGTTATAGATCGGAAAGAATTTTAGTTATATTCCTTCCTTTAATAGGATCTCGTAGTCCTATAGCCTGTGTTCTAGTAGGCCACTATCTAATTCTCCTTTAAATAGTTTTCGATATTTCTAATACTCTTCTAGTACCTTCTAAAGGTATTCTTCTAGAACTTCTACCTGCATTATTGCTATAATGTAAGGTATGTATCGTCTTTTTCGTTTTCGTAGTTCTCCCTTTAGTAACTAGTCGTTCTTCGTCGGGTCTTTATAATATAGTAGTATCTATAGATTTATAAACTTGCTTGCCGCCTTTACTAGGGTCTGGGCAGAGGCTAAGTTTCTTCCTACTTTCTAGCCCTCTAGGAGTTAATATTATCTAGTATTAGCCTACTAAAGCTGATCAGTAGCCTAGTCGATCTGAGGGTTGCTGGTCTATAACTACGGAAGTCCTAGCATAACTTAGTACTATCTAGTGTTCGTGATATCGAACCGGACGTTTTCCGTCCTTTTACTAATTGCCATTTCGAGTTACGCGGTCTCGAAACGAACGCGACCTCCTTCGTAGTTAATTAGCTTTCCGTCGATAGTTATAAGGTTATATAGGTGTTCCTTTTCTTCGTAAGGTAGTCCTAATTTGTTGACCGTTCTAGGTAAGATATATATGCCTATGGCGCCGCTATCGACCATAGCTATGACCCTATGTCTATTTAGTCGGATCGTTATAACTAAGTGCCTGTTACTTCTGGTTACTATTGCTACGAGGGTTCTCTTGCCCTTCTTATCTTATAATCGTGTAGCCCTATATTTCTTCTATTCTTCTTAGTAAGCTTTAATAGCCCTATCGGCTTATTATTTAAGTTCCTTAATTCCCTTCTTAGTTTTGCTAATAATGGTCGCTTGCTTATAGATTTCCTAAGCTAATTCTTGACCTTCTTGTTCTTTGTGGTATAGCCGATATAGTGCTCTGCTGCTAGACTCTGCCATAGTGATGATGGCCTTTTCGAGTCCTTTGAGTCGCTTCTCGATCTGTTAGAGTGGCTCTAGGATATCCTTCCCTTCCTCTATAATTTTATTAAGTAGTTTCTTTTAGTCTATTATGACCTATTTGTCCTTAATAAGTCCAATGTCCTCTTAAATATTATTCAGGGTAATCTCTTATATGTCCTATTCGTATTAGATCTACTCGATTTTGTCGATTATTTCTCTATACTTCGAATAGACTCCTTCGCTTTCGTCGCTAAGCGTCTATATACGTCTTATTTTATAGGCAGAGATATCTTCAAGAGTGACTATTGCTTCTTGTCGCTTCTTTCGCTATTCCTTAGCTCTCCACTCCTTTAATTCTTCTATAGTAAGGCTATAGTAGGCTTCTTTAAATTGTTCTTCTATTCCTTTCTTTATATCGATCTTAGCTTCGGTAGTATTTCCTTTAGTTTAGATCGCGTAGGCGAGTCGCTATATTTCTTCGTTAGTTCCTAGATCTTATTCGAGGTCTAGCTAATAGAAACCCTACTAGTACTTATCGAAGTAATATTCTGCTAGATTAGTAAGAGGCTCTCCCCTCTATTCTTCTTGTTCTCGTTGCTTACAGGCCTAATAAACCATCTTGTCGTACTAGTGTAGGTCGTACTCGGCTATTAGTCCCTATATTAGCTTCCTCTTAAAGAATCCTTAACGTTTAAAGATCTCCTCCTTAAGTGCTCCCTAGAGCTCCTTAGGATTTCCCTCTAAGTCTAAGTCGTCGTATATCGTATATAGGTTTTTGTAGTAACTATCCTATATTTCCGCAATTTCGTCCTTATAGTCTTAGGAGTCTATTAGGTCGTTATCTAAATTGTACGTAGCCGTAATAATCTTAGTAGTTAGCTTCTTTAGGTACTATCCGTTGCTGTCCTTGCTTTCTTAATAGACGTTACAGCTGTCGTTATAGTATGTCGTCTAGTCAAGGGACGTATAATCGGTCTTTATGGCTATAAATTCTCGTGGTTCTAGGAGCTTTCCCTAGTGCAGTCCGCCTCGATTCCTTAGCGGTCCTCTATGCTCTCTAGGTCGCTTTGGCTGCCGGTAGTTTCTTACGAAGTATCCTTCCTTGCTATAGTTAAAATAAGCGCCTTTCTTTAGCCCTTAACCCTATCTCTATGTTGCGTCGAGCTCTATAGGTCCTAAGTAATATCCCTATAAGGTGTTCCTATTCTAACGCTTTTTGCTTATGTTAGGTTAGTGCTTCTTCCTATAGTTAGAACCGTAGTTTCCTTTCTTTTCTATTCGTTGTTCGTAGAGCACGTTGTCGATTAAGACTACTATCTCGATATACTCTGTTAGGTCTAGAGGTGCGGGTCTGACCTTAATAACCTCGTCCTTAACCTCTTCCTTTAGTCCTCGATAGAACTTATCGATAAGTGCCTTATTAGGATATCCTAGCGTAGAGGATAGTTGTCTAAACCTGACTACGTACTCCGAGGCTAATCGTTACTATTAAAGGTGGTGTAGCTTATTCTAAGCTACCCTATCCTCGTCTAGCTCCCCGAATGCTCCTTTAATAGCGTTCTCGTAGTTATCGTAGGTTGTAAAGATTATCCTGGTAAAACTACTCTAGCTCCTGTACTCGTTTTCTAGGAAGTCCCTTAGGGTTGGTTTAAACTAGTCGTAAGCCGCGCCACTTAGGAACCTAGCGGCGACTCGAACTTTCTTAGCCCCTGTGTTAACTTCTAGGAAGTTCTTAAGGTAGTCCTTAAGTTGCGTGAGGTAGGTGCAGAGCTTGGCTCGACTACTATTATACTTATCTAGTGCGGGAATCTTAATTTTGGTCGCTATGGCTATATTTAGTTCGAAAATAGTAGTGCTGGCCGTAGGTCCCTATCTCTCTAGACTAGCAAGTTGTCCTATAAGTCGTTATATTTCGTTCTTAAGGTCGTCTATTTCCTTTGCTTGCTAGTTTATAATAGTCTGTTATTCTCTAGCGTATCTTTTAGCGCCTCTAAGCTTCCTCTTAAGTGTCTTAATCTGCTCGTTATTACCGTTATCATCGTCGTCATCCTTAGTGTCTACTTCTATACGGGATTATGCTATAGGAGGTTTAGGCTTATCCTAGGCAGGTGTCTTTCCCTTAGAGGTGCTGACTTCGGGTGCTATCGTTAGTACTGTTCGCGAGGGTAACTTACCGAATAGGAGTAGTCAACTTATGAAGATATCGTCTTCGGATGCCTATTATAAGGTAAGTTAGGCTGTATAAATAGTATATTATAGTATAAGTACGTATCTAAGAGCGCGAGTATGCTTCTAGTAGTCGAACTTAGTGTAAGTAGGACTATGATACTGTTCTTAGATTAACTACTGAAGAGTGAAGGAAAGAAAAGATAACTAGGTATATGGTAGGGACCGTGGTTTAAATAGACCGTGACTTCTTTGTCGTCGATAACATTCCAGTGTCGACTTTCCCTTAGTCGATGGTCGTTGACTATCGACTTCCTTCGACTCTTTGTCTGTCGACCACCGTCGACCGTCAACTTCTGTCGACTTCCTTCCTATTGGCCGGCTGTCTGGTCGCGCTCCTTTGTCATTCTGCCGCGCGCGCCCGCCTTCCCATGTGACCTTAAGTGGCCATGGCGGCCCAGGCCGTCACACCTGACCTGGTATTAGCCGCTCCTTAGCTCGTCTCGCCTCTGCTCTAGTGCCTAAATCTCTAGGTCCGCTAGTAGCCTCGCCTATACCTCCTTAGGCACTATATTCTGTCTCGCGTAGGGATCGCGGGTAAGGCTAGCGAGAGCGAACTGCCGGAAGAGCTCCTCCTCCTGCTCTTCTCTGAAGAGGGCGTTCTATAAGTCGAATTCGACGTTCTTATTAAGATAGGCGTCCTAGAAGGTGAAAAAGCAAGGATTGTAACGTATAATCTAATCCCGAACCGGATCTAGTGCCCTGCCTAATGCCGAGTAAGTCCTCCTAGCTCTGCTCTTAGCCTTGCCTAGGAATATAAGACAAGCTTACTATTTGTTATACTATTAGCCGTCCCCCTGCGAAAGCACTTCGTAGTCTAGTGCTGCTCGTAGCCTATCTCGAGGGTTTATTACTTTAGGTTATCTCGGAGTATATAATAGTGCATCTAGAAGACTAGGACCTTTAGCATCGGTCGCTTCTACTATAGAGGGGTGTACTAAGTAGCGCCCTAGGTCCGTAGGTAGAATACGCGTGATGCGCCCGTGAGGTGCTCTAAATCGAAAGCGTTGTCGTATAGCGCGATAGCGATGATGATATTAATGGAATAGAAGACTAGGACCTTTATGGTCCTAAGCCAAAAGACGGTCCTAACGCGTAGAGTTAGCCGGCGGTCCACCTAACTCGAAGCGTAGGGAGGGGGGGACCTACGGTTTCGGCCGATTATCCGCGCCCTTATAATAGGTGAACCTGATCGCTATCGCAAGTAGATAACGGCCCGTGACGGGATGGCGGGCAATTATTAGCAATATGTCCTCGTAGCAGAGGGACTTAGACCGCCCACGCTACGCGGGCTCCTGCTTAAGAAGCTCGCCGACTTATTTTAAAAAGGCGTCTAGCGCCGGCGGCTCGTTATTAGCATCGTCATCAGGGAGCATAACGGCTTTCCTATAAAAAAGCTTCTTCGTATTATCCGGCTCGTTCTTTTCGCTTTCCACTACCTTAGCGGCGCGAGCACCAGTATAAAACAGGAGCAGGTAGCAACCCTATAGATTAATACGGTGCCTCTCGGCGTTAAATATACTAGTATCGTATGCGATATTAAAGACCAGAAGGTTATCTACCTCCCTCGCGCCTACGACGGGCTTGTTAGTATCTGGGGGATGCTATCCGAAGCGCGAGACTAGTACCTGATTGTAGTACTATAAGCGTGTTAGCGAGCTTGAAATAAGCGAGTGGCGCGAGCGGTCCTACCTTGTATAGTTCTTTATAATCGTTTCGGTCTACGTAACGGCCGGTGACTAAGGTGTATAGCTCTAAGAATTAACGTATATACTCCTTTAACGAGCCTATTAACTTAATCCTTGAGATTTCGCCGATAAAGAGGAAGAAGTCTATTATCGTTTCGCAGGTAATATTATAGAGCGGCGACTCCTAATCTTCGTCGTCCTTTATCTTAGAGCGAAGCCTCTAGTCTGCGTTGTCCTTTATCTTAGCGTAGTATCTACTAGGCAACAAAGAGGTTAGCTAGCGTCGGGATGCGAATGGAGTGTCTTACCGCTGCCATTTCCCGTGCATTCTACCGACATTAATCTAGGTTGTCTTCGCATATTTCGGCCTTATAAAGCGGACGCCCTTAAGCTGCTTGCGGTGCTTAGCATGCTCCTCGAGCGATAGCGGGGCTAGTCGTGTCGATATTCTCCTCTCTACCTCCTAGGCGGTAAAGTGATTAAGGAAATCGTTAACATAGCTAGCGGAGGCATTTATGCCTCCTGGGCGAGCGACGACGATCGCTGTTCGTTAGGAGGCTATTCTACGTTAGAGGCCGAGGGAGAACGACGCTAAGCGAAGGGATGATTGAAGGCCGCGAGGGGAGCGTAGCGAGAGCGAGCGAATTGAGAGGGCGTCGTCGTCGATGGGGAGACCGAGCGAGAACGACACGGACGGGAGGAGGGATTATATGCGATGAATCGAGAGGAACGATAGAGAGGGCGGCAGGGCGCCGTCCCTATTTGCGGCAGGGCCCCTATTTGGTCGGCGGCAATTGACTGGGAAGGAAGAAATGGCTCCCTTGGCGGGCGATGACGAGAATTCGGTTTCGGGATGTTGCATTTCTAAAAATGGGCCACGGACCCTATGGGCTGGCTGGTGTTGGTTCTTTGGTAGGGCCGAAGAGGGCCAAAAGTATTTGGTACCTGCTATGTACCCCGCGCCCCTCACTGTTTGTGCCGCCGAAAATTGTGGCAGAATCCGCACGATTTGGCGGCACCAGCAGCAACTTCTCCCTTTATCGAGTAAGACTATGATATTATTCTTAGATTGACTACTAAAGAGTAAAGGAAAGAAAAGATAACTAGGTATATAGTAGTGACTGTAGTTTAAATAGACTGTGACTTCTTTGTCGTCGATAATATTCTAGTGTCGACTTTTCCTTAGTCGATGGTCGTCGACCGTCGACTTCCTTCGACTCTTTGTCCGTCGACCATCGTCGACTTCCTTCCTATTGGTCCGTGGCCTGGTCGCGCCCTTTGTCATTCTGCCGCGCGCGCCCGCCTTCCAATGTGACCTTAAGTGGCCGTGGCGGCCCAGGCCGTCACATAGTAGTTAGGCGCCACCCAGTGATCGCGTGTGCTACCTTCTAATGTACAGTACTTATACTGTACGTATATGAGTATGCCTGTCTTCTCACTGAACCCTATCAAATTTTAGTCTTCTGCTATGCTATCTAGTAGGATCCTCGTCCTTACTACCTGTTGCTGCCTTTACCGGTTCATTCGTGCGACTTTGGTGAGCCAAATGAGAATTTAATAGAGGCACAGAAAAAGGAAGGGAAGGATTTTTGTCGTCATATTCGTTTAATGGGACTTACATCGCCTATTTTTCCTTTATTGCTTTCTTATTTAAGAATGCACGATTTCGCTCTACGCCTCGGTATCGCTGAACTCCACGTGCCCTAACTGAACTGTTTGGAATGAAGAAAAGAAGCTGTGATCGGCAAGCCACCTACGCCGTACTTGTACCATGTAAATAGCAAAGAAGTAAGGAAAGGGTATTTCGGGTAAGCGGCTTATCCGGACAGGCCAATCACCATCTGTAGGGGTGGATCGGATGGCTGCGCTAGCTCTATTCCGACACCAACTTCACTTCCCTGTTTCGCGACATTGGTTCGTACCGCGTCCGACCGCCACAACCCTGTCCAGCTTGAGGAATTAATTATTCGTTTGCTTCCCAGGCTTGGCACGCTAGGATGCTAGATACGAACTCCTCCGCGAACTCCTGACCCCACGTCATTCCACATCAGCATCATCCCGCTGCGTCCGCCGCCCCGACTATGCTGCTGTTAGGCGGACGACATAAATGTCAACATTCTAGGTATGGCTGATCTTCAGCCAAACATTTATGCCGCCGTCTCCATCACCCTGTTCGCAGCCTTGACAGCCCTGATACTCCGGCTGAAGGCGCGGCGCATGACCAAAATCAGCCTCTGGTACGATGACTACTTCACGGTTGTCGCGTTCGTAAGTACCACGCGTCAGCCATTTCGTGACAATCAACTAATCACAGCCGAAGCTTTTCGCGATTGCATACTCTACCACGGTTTTGATTTGTACGAACACAGTCGCCGAGGCTCAACGAGGAAGCCGGGACTGACCAAAAATATTCAGGGACTATCCACTATCGACTTGGCCAGACCCTCGACCCGACCAGCGACGACTATGAACATATTCTCCTGAAGTCGCGGTTGCTCCTGTGGATTGGGGGACTCGCCTACGCCTCCACGATCGCGACGGCGAAGGTAGCGATTCTGTCACTCTACTGGCGAATTTTCCAGTACACGAGCATCAGGGTCCCTATCCGAGTTCTCCTCGTGGCATCGATCCTTTGGTTCATCATACGGACATTTCTGCTCATTTTCCAGTGCTTCCCTGTCCAGGATTTGTGGAACAAGGGGACTGGCGAGGCCGATTGTCATATCAACCAGTCAAAATTCTTTTTCGGCTCCATCCTGGTCCACTGCCTGATGGATATTACGATTTTAATCCTCCCCATGATTCCGGTACTAAAGATGCACCTGTCTTTAGCATATAAGGTAGCGATCATAGCGATTTTCTCCTCCGGAATTATGTGAGTACGCGAGCCTATATGTTGAGTTGCGGTCATCTTATGCTTTTATCAGTGTTTGTGTCGCCTCGCTATTTGTCGTCGTCGAATCGGCCAGGTATCATCCAGACTCGAAACAAATACCATACGACGCTGCCACGAGTGCGCTTTGGGCTGCAGTAGAGGTTAATATTGCAGTCTTCTCTGGTAAAGTTTTACCGCTGACGAGATGCATGGTCTTGCCTTGTTAATAATGGTGCTAAGGTTGCCTTCCGATACTGAAACCAGTCCTTAAACGCGTACTTCCTGCATGCATGGTTCCCTCGAGCCATAACAACGGTTACATGCTCAGCGACTGTACACGACCGCTTCCTAATTATAGACAGCGTCAAGGGGACGAGGAGGCCAACGACGCCTCCATCGCCAATATTTTAAGGCTCGGGTACGGCAAAGCCCGCTCGCGGGTACTCGAGTATTGGCGGACGGAGCCTTCCCATGGCCGCGACTAGGGTCATCGGATGTGAATACCTAGCGACGCATGGGCATTCTCTACCTGAATAAGACTCGGAATCACTTGGTGCAAGCGATTATAAGTAGGGTTAGGGTTAGGGTTTTAAGAGATGTCAATTTGTTCTAGCTAGGCTACTCTTGCCCAGGTTACTTCCTCCTCTTAGATACTTTATATAAGGGTTAGGGTTAGGGTTTCAAGAGATGTCAATTTGTTCTAGCTAGTCTATCCTTGCCTCTAGAGTATACGAAGCTCTGTACGCACGACGCTGATCTTGGTATCACAGCCGTTATCTATGTAGATGGGCGCGCGCAGGGCTAGCTTTTCCGAGTCTCCGCCGACGTCAGCCGGCCGGCTGAGCTTGAAGATGTGATACAAGCCGCTACAGAACTCGCCGTTAAGGAGGAAGCCTTCTGGGTCGATGTTAAGCGCGGAAATGGCAGGTAGGAGGTTCTCGGGTGTGAAGGATTGACGCTGTTCGGATACTATATCGTCAGGCAGGGCTAGAGGGCTAGAGGGAATTCGAGGCTGTGTAGGTGAGAGCATGAGGGCAGGATAGAGGCGAGAAGTGCATAAAACCAAGAGGGTGCAAGAAATATAAATGAATCTAGGCCTTGCTACGTGTCACATAAGCAGAAACAACTACCCTGTCTTAGCTACTAATAGCATAGGCAGGGCAGAAGGCCAGAAGCCAAGAGGGTGAACAACTATAATTACAAAACACGATAGTTATATTGCATGTAAATCGTACCGCAGACTGTGTCTATTTAAGGCCTTCCTTTTGTTCGCACCTATCAGCCAGTCTTGTGCAAGGGACTTTTATTATCAGCCTCGTGATTCTGACTTGGACGAGCATCTAGAACCAACAAAAGGGTCACTCCCTAGACAACAATCATTCAAAGTCCGAGCTAGTTACAGCAGTACTTACTATAGCCACAATGACGAAAACTGCGCCTGACCCTAAATCAAAGAGTCCAAGAACTCCTTCACGTTGAGGAGTACTTAGCTGGTGGTATCTTCCCTCTTCTAGTATTTATCAAAAGTGGGGAAGGCTCTACTCTCGAGGTTTGTCTCTCTAGACTATTGTTTGATGGCCTTTATGTTCATTGTAGCGCTGACACCTTTAATTCGAGTAAGATGTCAATGGGAAAGAGATCCTTGACTTCGTCTGCATGATGAGTGCAACGACCCTGGGCCAGTGTCACCAAGACATCGTTGCCGCAATGCAAAAATCAGTGGGACAGAGTAAGTTCGGACCTCTGTGACAATCAATCCGTGCTACGTTGCTCTTTGCCAACAACGTATCTAACCCGATGTTGACGGTTACATTGGCAAACATTGTAACCAAAGTAGCTGAGTGGCCTGAATTTTGCAAGGAAATGTGCCAGAAGTTCGGCTACGGCAAAATGGTCGGGATGGTATCTGTAATAGAAGGGGCGGACTCAGCCATCAAGTTCGCTCGGAAGTGAGGCATCAAAGTCAAAGGAGTCAAGCCTTCAGAAGCGCTCGTGCTAGGCGTTTCCGACAACTACCATGGCGTCTCCTAAGTGATCTGGCCTATTATGAATGACATGGGACAGGAGTCAGGCAGGTTCAACCCTTACTCTTCTTATGTTCCTTTCTCTGCCAAAACAGGTGAGCGTACTTATTATAGGACAATAACTAACGGGCTACGAGTTAGACTACGGTGTTTCCAATGACAATTTGCGTAATACTAATCCAGACACGGGTAAATTTCTGCGATATGGCTCTGTGGAAGACTTTCAGAAATGCTAGCCGTCCATCATCACCGCGTGGCTGCGATAATTATGGAGTGCATCCATGGCAGGAAACCGTACGTTTGATACTCCTTCCCGTTATATATCAGCCACCTAATAGCGTAGAACCTTTGCCGAAGAACTCGACTTTGCTATCGGTGTGAGCAAGCTCTGTATGAAGTACAATATTCTCTTCATTGCAGACGAAGTTCGGATGAGCACCGGAAAAAGCGGGCAAATATTTTTGCTCCGATTGGATGGGCGTCGAGAATAAGCCAGACATGGTCGTGATGGGGAAGTCGATTACGGCTGGCGCTTATCCAGCCTCTTACATCCTGGGCAAGGCCGAAGTCATGGATTTGATTGGTGGCTACGAATCCGTGGCGACATTCGGAATGGCACCACAGGCATTTGCTGCAACACGCGCGGTATTGAGCATCATGGAGGGAGGTGGACTGGTCCAGAGAGCTCTTTGGATAGATAGGGTCTGGAAGGAAGAAACAAAATCGTGGAACTATCCGTGGTTGGCATATGTTACTAACAGGGGAGCGGATATGGGAATCTTCCTTAACGAAACGGACGATGGAAACATTACGGGCCGGAAATTTGCGATGCTATGCTATCACAAGGGGTTGCTTTGCTATTCCGATGGCAACCGCATCAGGTTGGGCGTTGCGCTGAATATCACGGAACCAGTGCTTTGCAAAGGCCTGGCCATCTTGAAGGAAGCACTTGAGGAGGTTGGAGACTACGATGAAATCAACACTGGCCCGCCGATGAAAGGAATTCGCCCTAGCATGTGAGCAAGTCAGAGAAATACAACTTTAGCCGGGGACTTGACCTTATCGTTTAATTATCAACTCCAGTTCCCCTGTGAGGTACTTATATTGTGGGTTATGGTTCCGTCTGTGTATTCAGTACTCTGTACTTAGGCAGCTTCCGGTGTTAAAAGAACGTAACCGCGCTCCAATTCTATAAGGGTACGTCGCGATGAGCTGTTTGAATATACTTTAAAGCCCCGAGGGCCGCATTGTGGCACTTGGCCCGTTTCAGAGGTATTTTCAGCCAAGCCCTTGAAAGTTGGCGATCATCTGTCTTGTATTCATGGCTTCCGCGCCCGCTTCGTGGAGAAGGTTATGCAGTTGACGTCAGGATCAGAAGGAAGTGCGCCGAGCGCTTTTACAGCCACATTTTTAAAAACAACTCTTAAGGGACCTGAAAGACTCTGTACTGAATACTCCATTTAAGGGTGTCTACAAGAGCAAAAGTTGTATTTCGGCTGAGCGAATTATAAGCCACTCGCTGGCAGATCCTGAGTACAGCAAGAGGCTGACACATGGCGGTAGGGTCGAGCATCACCGCAGCATCATCATGGCATGGTTCAACCAAGCATTTAGTAGCCTGAGGAACGATTTTATTTGATATGCTTACTCCACTCTCACGCTAAGTCTTCTTAATATAGCGATGATACATATTCATTCCTAAGTACGCGCGGTCGAAGATCGCGAACGGGGCAAGGATCTTTGTGATTCGAGCGTAATCTTTAATAATCTTCTCACATGCCTCTACAAAGTCTAATATAATCTATAACAGTAATTAATCTGCATTTATAGTAGCTATAGGTGGCGTTAAAAGACTGTCATGTTATAGGCGGAGAAATTCTAGTATAGATTTGGAGGCTAGCCAGTCTCGGTAGGAAGAGCTCCGTTAACGTTAGTATCATCGCGGAAGGAAGAGCTCCGTTAGCGTTACCTTCGACATGAGCCGCAAAAGGTGAGAATGGTTTCACTATCTTAGTTAAGCAAGCGAAGACTCAACCATTACAAGCACGGTGTAGAAAACGAAATAGCGGCTTTTTTTTTTGAAGTGTATATATAGGAGGCTGGCTTGCGTGCTCGGAAGCACTGAACTTTTCTCTCCGCACGACATTAGAAAAATTCCCTATCGCCTACTATATCACTGTCAGTCATGCACACTGCTCATCTACTCGCCATACTGCCAGCCGGCCTCGTTACGGCGCAGGCGACTGGCAACCCCTTCGAGACTGCTTCCGCCTTTGTTAACCCGCTGTACACCGAGAAACTCCAGGAGACATATGACGCGCTCGTTATTAAAGACGACATGGAGAGCGCCGCGGCTGCTCTCGCTGCGCAAAGTGCAAGCTCATTTGTCTGGATTGCCAACCTCTCCAATCTTCCCAACGTCGATGGGGCTATTGGCCAAGCGCGTGCGATCCAGGAGTCCACAGGAGAGAAGCAGCTAGTGGGCCTCGTCCATTACAATCTTCCCGACCGGGACTGCAGCGGCGGCGAGGCGGCCGGCGAGTTTGACAGCACCAAAGACGGGATGGAGAGGTACAAGAACGAGTTCGTTAAGCCGTTTGCTGAGAAACTTGCGGCCGCAAGCGATCTCCAGTTCGCCATCGTGATGGAGCCTGACTCCCTCGGCAATGTTATTACTAACCAGGACATCGAGTTCTGCGCCCGCGCGGCTCCAATATACGAAGAAGGCCTCGCCTTCGCCATTTCGGCGCTGCAGTTCGACAACGTGCACTTGTACATCGACATTGCTCACGGGGGTTGGCTTGGGTGGAACGATAAATTAGAACTGAGTAAGGCACTTGTCAATCCCAACAGGCGCCCATGTGGGGAACACCTTCCGGTTATGTTGCTGACGCTAACCCTCTACATGACTAGCCGCGCAGGAGGTGGCTAAGATCTTAGAAATGGCCGGCTCTGGCTCTAAGATCCGCGGGTTCTCGACCAACGTCTCCAGCTTTAATCCCTTTAGCGCCGAGGGCCCTGAAGACTTCATGGAGGGCAACGACTCCTGGGATGAAAGCCACTATGTCAGCAACCTTGCTCCGTATCTCGACGCCCTTGGAATCCCTAGCAACTTCATTATTGACCAGGGCCGCGTCGCCACGTACGGCACTCGCGAGGCGTGGAGCGAATGGTGCAACGTCTCGCCCGCGGGTTTTGGCATGCCTCCCGGCACGCCGGTCGACAACGAACACGTCGACAGTATTGTTTGGGTGAAACCTGGTGGCGAGAGCGACGGGCGCTGTGGACACATTGAGGGCGCACCGGTGGCTGGGACCTGGTTCGAGGAATATGCCGAGATGCTAGCGGAGAATGCTGATCCGCGTCTCACTGCTTAAGTCGCTATCTCATTTCAATAGGAGGTGATGGCATACAGCAGAATAACAAAGACTGCATGAACACGCAGGTCAATAGGAGGGGGGGTTGCTGGATCGTTAAGATCCTACAGTTCCAGACTATAAAGAGGATCGTCTTCCGGGCGATCTAAGGATGTCACCGACTATTGAAACTACAGCCGATGCCATGTATCTACCAGTAGCCAATCTACGTTATTATCCAGATCATCTTGTGACAGAGGACTCCTCGGAGAAGATCCTTCACTGATACGATTATAATAATATTGATACTGCTCAGCAATCTGGTTTATATGTCATGGAGGCTCCCGGTCTTACCTTGCAGCTCGACTCTTACGACCGGATCATAACGGGTACCTGTACTGCGTGAACTTGGATTATTGTATAGGGACACGTATTATATAATAGAGTGTAATAAACACCCTGTTCTTACCCTTTTAACAATTTAAAGTTTAAGACGTATGACCACTAGATGCTACAGTGAATGGCGGGGGCAGGGCAGCGTGAGATGCCTCGAAAAGGTGCCATTTCGGCACACAACGCTAAGCTCGTCTCGGGGATTCTCCGAAATCCAGATCTTGCCAAATTCCGTCCAATATTCCTCTTTAGCAGTCTAAATCAGGAAAGCCTGGTTGTGCCACGAAGAGGTTCGTACCTAAATCCGTAAAACTGCCTATGTATATATAAGGGCTTCGCTGCTATTATAGAGGCCCCTGTATATTCACCTCGCAAGTTGACCCTGTCTTGATTCTTATGAATCGCATTATCTCTTGAGAACACGAGGACATTTTAATTCACAAATATAACCAGCAGCCGCGGAAGACCGAATACTAACAAGATCAATACCTCGGGTGGCTACAAGTGTAACGGCTCGCCCCGGCATGCAAAGCCGAGCCCCGAGAAAGGGCTCCCTGTTGAACCCGACTACGACATGCCCTCTAGCGAGGATCGGAGAATGATGCTCAAGTGTGGCTCTCTACTTTACGTGAGGCGGGGCCACTAAGCGTCAGCAGAAGTCGCCTTGGTGTTGTTAGATCTTCGAAACCGCATCGGCTAACCTTCACCAAACCATCACTCCCAAACTAGGTTTTTTAATAATGCTCATTTTGCCGATGCCAAGTATTTTTTTGGATATGCTCGAGCTACCAGCCCATACCGTAGTGCTTGTTACTCAGAGTGGATATTTCAACACTGTCTTTAAAGAAGGCTTCGCAGAAAGCATCACGAAGGAATTCCGTTATACCAAGGCAGGTATGCATGCCCATTGTGGAGCCATTTTCCGCAGGATTCATTTAGGCAACTGACCATTGTCTTGTCCATGTTCTCGGGCCGCCCGCACTTGCAGGTGGGGTTGACGCTCTGTGGATGATTATCAGGTGCGCCCGGCGTATCTTGTTCGAAATACTTAGGAGCGGCTTACCGAAACTTGGGAAGACGGGACATCGATGGCTTGCCTCCAATACAGATCATCTTGGGTCTCGTCCTCCCAAGCGCAGCCTTCCAAGGACTCCTTCACGCAGCTATTGACGAGGGCATTGAGCGGCGTCGACAAACGAGATACGAAGCTTCGGTGGATATAAAACTCAGCTCTGTCATGTCCCACGGTGAATTTGAATGGCTTTGTCGCTAGGTATTTAGTACTAGAGCGTTAGAAATACCCGACTCGAGTGCTGTTACAATATGAGCGCGGTGTCCGCGGTATAAAGCGCGGTCCGAAGACGTTCCACTTTACCGCGGGGCGGAAAAGCGGGCGATTGGATTAGAGCTCCACACTCGGAATAGCCGCGCTAACAGCTTCCGAACACTGGTCCCACCTGGAGCCAGCGTCGATTGAGCCGGGGGTTGGTACCGAATCAAGCTTCCAATGACCCACCTCCCCGTGGGGTCGCCGCTCGTCGGCCATATCTCCCTTGCAATTACCTGTGATTACGAGCCATGTCCGCTGCCCCCGCATTCCTTGGTGGACACGGAGACGAGAAGTGCTATCCGGATGTTACATCATCCATCCCTGCGGCTCCACGTAGAGTCTTGTGTATCTTCTAGGCTGCCGCCATGTACTTTATACAGATCTCGATACTGAATGGCGGCGGTTAAGCGCCCGGATATCTTACAAAGTGTTCGTCTTTCGCGGATCTAAAGTTTTCTATTGATACCTCTTCATTTCGCTTCTACGTTGTGTCCATTCCTCGAGCTGTTTCCTTAGACCTTGCTAGACACAAACGGATTGCCGCCAAGAATCATGGCCGAGGTCTATAAGATCGAGTCTAAGCGTTACTCACAAGAGGAAGATGCCACACTCGACGAGAAAAAGTGCTCAAATGGTAAGTATAAATTTCACTCACCGCGGTTCCATCTTGTTGAAGCATCCAAACTGATGGAAGCCACTCCGTCAAGTCGGTCACGCACCAGAGCTCCGAAGGAACTTCTCCGTCATTTCCATCCTGGGAGTCAGTTTCTCTCTCGCCAACTCATGGTTCGGCATATCGACGGCCCTCGTGACGGGCATCAACTCGGGTGGCCCCGTACAAATCGCGTACGGTATCATCCTGGTGAGCATCGTTTGCCTAGCCATTGCCGTGTCCCTGTCCGAGCTGGCGTCCGCTATGCCCGATGCTGGGGGTCAGTATTACTGGACGAGTCAACTGGCTAGCAAGCGGTATACACGCTTCCTTTCATATCTTACAGGCTGGATTGCTTGGGCTGGCTCCCTCTTCACATGCGCAAGCATTGCGCTTGGGGTGGGGAATCTGATTGTGGGTTGCATCCGAATGGCACACCCAGGCTTGTAAGTTGACCACTCCCCGCCCTGTCTCCAGATTAGAGTAATAATTAATGTACCCATTTCTATAGGGAGATCAAGCCCTGGATGACCTTTGTCAGCTATCAAGTTGTCAACGGCGCTTGCGCCCTCTTCAACCTCTCCAGTACCGCCCTCCCGGGCGTGACCGTCTTTACGTTGTGGACCTCGATAATCTCCTTCCTGGTTATCATCCTTGCCGTTCCGTGCAAAGCCGAAACGCACCAGCCCGCTAAGTTTGTCTTCACCGAATTCGTCAACAACACCGGATGGGAAAGCGACGGCATCGCTTATATTGTGGGATTGATCAACTGCAACTGGGCTTTCAATGGTCTCGATTGCGCTACACATATGGCCGAAGAGGTCCTCAACCCCGAAAGAAACATCCCTATCGCTATACTTGGTACTGTGGTTATTGGCTTCGTAACGTCTTGGCTGTTTGGTATTGAAATGATGTTCAGCATCAAAGACTTTGATGCTGTTAGCAGTACTCCCACTGGCGTGCCAATCCTTGAGCTCTTTGATCAGGCCCTGAACAACAAGGCTGGAGCCGTCGTTCTATGCTCCCTGATAATTCTCACAGGCTGCGGATGCTTAATTGCTTCCCACACCTGGCAAGCCCGTCTCTGCTGGTCATTTTCACGAGACCACGGCCTTCCTGGCTCCGCGTACTTGAGCCGGGTGCAGCCAGCACTACGCATGCCAATCTGGGCCCACACCGTCAGTTCCACCATCGTTGCCATACTGGGGTGCCTTTACCTTGGATCATACACAGCGTTCAACAGTATGGTGACGGCTTGCGTTGTCCTTCTTTACACATCTTACAGCATCCCTGTGGTCTGTCTGCTTGTTCGAGGACGGTCCACATTTCGCCACGGCCCGTTCTGGTTAGGCAAGCTTGGCATGGTCTGCAACTTTATCCTATTAGTATGGCTTGTGTTTGCTCTAGTAGTAAGTTACTTCACTATGTTTTTGATTGTGTTCACGCCCAAGCTAACCTTCATGTAGATGTACGCATTTCCACCCGTTTATCCAATCACAGGTAACAACATGAATTACGTCGTTATTGTATATGCAATTACCTTTATTGTTCTGGTTTCTTGGTGGTTTATCAGGGCAAATAAAGACTACCAGCCTCTTTCTAACATGCTTTAAGCCTGCGAGGCATTCTCATGTATTTTCTTCTTTTTCTTAACTAGGGGTTATCTAACATCCACAGCACTGATTGTTCTCGATATTAATATAAGCCCATGTCCTCCGCACCATGAAGAAAATAGCATATGACTACCCCTTGTTTTTAAAGAGCATATTTTCCTTTCAATACTCCTAGATAACCACTCGATATAGCTTGTTCCGACCACCGTTCCTTTTACAAGAGCCTCTAGCCTTCAATGCTGTCTATAGATTCAAAGACGGAGACAATTGTCCACTCAAAAAGGCTTTAGGGCCGGAGAAGATGCAGCTCAGAGCAAGATGAACCAGTTTGGGTTGGCAGAAGAACGACGTCGCTACCCTTAATTTTCCTAGATACCCTATCATTAAATCGACGGATAGAATACATGGCCTCAAACCGTCGTCAATAGATAACACACCCGTAGCTGTTAGCCATTGTAAAGGCTTCTGACCATACACGAGGTGTCTATACATAACATTTATCAGTATGAGAGCACGACCGTTCTGTCCTCAATATGGCCTAGGATAGGAAAAATGACATATATCTCACAGTATTATTGAGTTTTGGGTCTATGGTCTCCTTCTGTTAACGAGATAAAGGTGCGCCTCCTTATACGACCACTATCAGAACGCTAATAAGATATTAGCTTAATACTAGCGGCTAACATCGATAGCCGGGGGTAACGGAGAGTAGATTCACCCTATAACATCTATGAACGGTCGAAGACCGAACCTTCAAGACCCTCAAGGATAAATATTGGAACCACTGGCCCCACGTCTTCAGGCGCTTATCTTTGGCCCATGGCCCGACAGATACCTTGACGATGCGTTCCGTCGTTTTCTCAATCCCGCATCCTCCATGGTTTGAGACGAGAGTTCTGCGGCGGGTCTATTCGATCATACCAATCCAGCCAATTGCTCTAAAGCCACGCCGTGGGGGATATTGTCGTCGTCGGATAGGGCAGTTATGTTTGTCTCCGCTTGCTTGACCCATTTACCTGGCGTGATGTGACTACTAGCCTGTTAGCAGGGTAAGTTTAATGCCGCAAACTGCAGAGTGGCTGGTCAATTTGTCGGTTGCACCTACTTGATCTCGGACTTGTAAACCTAAGCCCAATTTCCCAACATATTGCGGGTGTGGACGTAGTTGAAATGATCGTTGGAAAACGTCCCGGCTTATTAATGTCGTCAACTTCGAAGCGCACATTTGGTGGGATGAAGCTCGATTGGATGGGAGAAGTGTCCACGCCCATCACCCTGGACTCGATACTGAGGCTTGACTCCATCTGGGGTACCCCATAGTCCATGCTCCCAATCGGGAACCCCAACCGACCAGGGGTAAGTGGTTTCTACATAATCCGGAGACTCCGAGCCTCTGGGTGGTGCAAACATTGTTTTAAAGGTCCGCAGTTTCTCTTAGTCTCTACCTGACAATTCGGTCTTGATCCATCGTCGCCATTCCTTATCGTCCTCTTTCTTCTTAATTCATCTCTCTTGCTCCATCAACCCGACCGGATAAACATGACCGTCGAATCGACACACTCGACCGAGATTACTTCGAACATCAAGGACAAGGCCGACGTTCTGGTGCCCCAAAAGTTCAATTCCACCGGCATCATCTCCCGCCAACTCACCAACGTTGGTGAGCAGGGCGACGTCGAACGACAAAGGACACTCGAAGGCGAGGCCCACTTTCACAGGCTCCGTTGAAAGCGCATGACGGTCGTTCTTATTGTCCAAGCCATTGCCCTCGGGGCTCTTGGGCTACCCAAGGCCTTTGCTGCCGTCGGCATGGTGCTGGGTGTTATGGTGTGCGTTGGCGTGGGCTTTATCGCGCTGTACGGCAGCTTTTTGCTAGGTCGAGTACAACTCAAATTCCCACACGTTACCTACTACGTCGATATCAGAACCCCCATGTTTGGTCCGTTCGACACCAAGTTGGTCAGCGTGTTTTTCGTTGGTCTGCTGACAATGTGCGTGAGGCCTCACTGTCTCACTAGCGCCATTGCATTTGCAACTATCACGTAAAGTTCTGTGTGTTTAATAGTCTTTGCGGCTGTATCTGGTATTATTATGCTCCTCCTAGCTATTCCACCGTCATTTTCGGATGTTGCTATCCTAAGCTACGTAGACTTTGCTTCCATTTTGCTAGCCATTGGAATCACAGTTGTCGGAACGGGCGTGCAGCGATCGGAGCATTCAGCAGAATCCCCTTCACCATGGTCTGCTTGGCCGAAATATGACCTTACGTTGTCGGAAGCGATCGTCACGATTACCAATATCGTCTTTGTCCACGGACTCGCTATCGCATAACCATCTTTCATGTCCGAGATACATTCTCTAGTTGACTTTTTCAAGTCCGCCTACGCTCGAGCGGCTATTGAGATCATTATTTACACATTACCGACTCTTTAATTTATGCCTTTGTCGGCCGGGATGTCCACTCGCCTGCTCTCCTATCTACCGGACATCTCCTCTCAAGAGTCGCATTCAGCGTAGCTCTCCTAGTTATCCTGATCTCTAGATCTATTAATATCACAGTTATTAGCCGGTATATCTATAGAAGGGTTTATCGAGATTTCGTCGTACGCTATATTAATGCTAAGAACGGCTAGCTTTCCTAGGTTGGCCTAGCATCATTTATTACCATTCTTGCCTAGATCATCGCTTAGGTTATCCCGTTTTTTTTTAAAGTTACTGTCTATCTGCGCTCCTCTATTTGTCTCTGGCCTGTCTTTCTATCTGCCTGCTATTATATGGTTCTTACTGCTCCACGATGGGCTATGGACTGCCAAATATAACCTGGTCTATGCTATAGGCTGTGGGCTTCTGTTTCTCTTCGGAATGGCTATTCTTGGCTTGGGGATGTATTTAAGCATTGCTGAGCTGGTACGTATTCATAGGTTATTAAAAACATGCAAAAGCTAACTATAATATATATTGAAAAGTTTAAGCCTGACCCAGCTAATAAGCCATTTATTTACTCCAGGAGCTGAGCTGGGAAAATAAAAAAGCACTTTATACCTTATGCTCAAGTACAATCCTATCTCCTAGTTCTAGGTCTACGCCGCTATATAGTATAAGGGGTTTCAATCGAAATCTTATTAATTCTAGCTGGGTTATTTTTGACCTGATGACTTCCCCCTCTTAGATACACCTATAAAGGAAAACCGTGATAGTAAGATGTCCTTTTAGATCTTTACATATAAGCTATAGCAAGTGCTACTAGCGTGTATAAGCCTAGGCTTGAGATATAAAACTCTCTGAGACCTTAATCAATCCACGCAAAGGTCGTAAGGATAACGGCATGGTCTGAAGTCCACTCGTTGTCCTTATAGTTAGGGTCAACCTCGGGTTCCCCAGCAAGGAAATCCTTCGATTCCACCACCTTAAGGCCCTTCCCCTTATAGTAGACAAAATCAATCCTGTCCTGAGGCTCGGGAAGGCCTTCTTTCGCATTCAGGGGGAACAGGGGCGACCAGGTAATGCCGGGAGCCTCGACGGGGTTCGGGTTCGCTTCCCGGAAGGAGTCGATGAGTCCCGCCTCCTCCGGCTTTTTGGACGTCGGCCAAGGCACGTCCCGCACGCCACAGTTCTTCTCCGCCAGCTCCTGGGTCCAGTCCAGATGCGACGGTGCATTGAAATCACCGACGACAAGCAGCGGTATTTCGCCCGCTCCGTCCAGGTGCCCGCTATCCTCCAATGCCTCGAGAGTCTCCGTGATCTGTGGCGTCCGACCCGAGTCGGCCTCACGCTCGAGAACTTCCTCGACAGTCATGTTGTCGAAGCAGAAGTCGTATGGCCCATAGGGGTCGTGGCCTAGGTGCAGGCTGTAGAAGTTGACTTGCTGAACCTCGCCGTCGAGGGCGATTCGCACGCCGCCGGAACGGTTGATAACGCCGTACTCTTCCACGATGGGATACTTGCTCAGGATGCTCATGCTATCGCCGCTCGCCCAAAAGTGCCACCCGAGTGCCTCCGCCAGCCTCTCTACAGAGTCGCCGCCCTGATCCTCCTGGAGCCCGACGACGTCGGCGCCCGAGGTGGCGAGGAAGCGCACCTGCTTTTCGTGGTAGTTATTGATCTGGGTGCCGCCGTGCCACATGTTAAAGGTGAGAACCTGGAGCTGTTCGATGAGCTTGGATCCGGAGGGGCGCACAGGAATTGTGAAGTCCGCGACGTCCTCCCCGTTAACATCCGTCGTGGAGATAGAGAAATAGGCGTCTGTGGCGTTGGAGCCGGGAGTGCCGCAGAGGATACCGTCGGTGGTTATAGAAAGCCACTCTGGGCTGCCAGAGCCGAGCTGAAAGGAGGCGTTCTCGCTGCCCTTAACGAGACCCCTGATTCTCTGAGAGTACTCGTCGCCGTGGCGGGCGTTAGGGAGGGTGACTTCCGTGGCGATGAACTCGACGTCGATGCTCTCGGCGGAGAGGACGACGTCGACGGGGTTGGCGAGCCACTCGTAGCCGTCGCACGCGAGGAAGAAGGCGGTGAAATTTCCTGGCAGGAGGTTCGAGGTGGACAGGGCGACGGTGCCCTCCTCGTCGGGGGCGTACTCCCAAACCAAGGAGGCCTCTACAAATTCCTCATCCACAGGGCCGCCTCCATCACTATTGTACAGACCAACCCAGTTAGTCGAGTCGGGCTCGTCGATCGAGTATTTGAATGTGAAAAAGCCGGCCTCGTCCTCTACCTGCTCGAAGCCCCCCTGCGCTCCCGCGAGGCTCGCCTTTAGTAACATGGCCGCACCGGCCGATATAAAAGAAGGAAGCCTCATAATGCCTGTGACACAGAACGAACGACTCCGCGCATTGAGGACGCGCTATTATCCCGCGAGGTCGGAGATGAGGGGGAATCCTTGTTTTAATAGCCAAACCGCGCATCCCCACGGCGTCAGCTTTTGGGATTAGCACCGAGTCGAAGGATTCAGCATTACGGCTTTGTGCATGCAGGAATGAAATTGGACGGATCTTAGGCGGAGCCAGACCCACCCCACGGAAAACAGCAGCCGCGAGCCAATGCGCAGCGTCGGCTCCGCCACGCGCCGATCAGGATTGGTGCTGAGCATGTGCGGTGGGACTTCTGCTCCTCCGAGAATCGGACGGTGCGGGAGCGCCTGTTGCTTAACATTATCACCTCGCCGACCGGCCTGGGCGGAAGGACAATGTCGCCGGACCGAGTAGGTGGATTCTCTCCGAGCCTAGCTACGCGTTAAAACAAGTCCATCAGGTAATGGCCCAGCCGAACTGCCAACTCCTCTTTCCCGCGTGTTGTATCGCGTAGTAGAAGACCTGCTAGTCAAAGCGGCAAAGTCAAGCGGTGTGAGGGCTCCAGATTCTATAACCTTATCGAGAAAATTCTTAGGGAATGTAGGAGATTTCTTCTGCGACGAGAAAGGGCTTCAGGCTCTAAATAACCCGGACTTTTTGATAAGCAACATAAGCATCTGCCCTGGCCGGCATGTTGTCCGAGGTCAGCGCAGATGTTTAGAACTTTTCTAGTTGAAGTACTCCTGCTCGTAAGAAATAGTTAGTGTCTTTAAGGGATGCTATAGCGAGATTAGAACGGTTAGTGCTGGAGAAGATACCGTGAATATAGGAATGATTTGAATAACACTTCACGTCGTGCCAATGATTTAAGTCCCGGAATAAGGGCAGCATAACGTCCAGACTCGGAGGCGCCGTGTCGCATTAGGTGTGGCCCGAGAGTGTTAGTATAACCTTATGGCTCATGCTATATGAAATGTTTAGAAATCCGATTTTCTCCTGGTCTTGTACTAGTGTAAGTAGAGTTGCTCTCGAGGGTGAGGTAAAGAACCAGGCGAGCTAATTATTACATTTAGTTTATCACCACCACGTATTATTCTAGTTAAGCTTAGTTATTAGGCTGCTTGAATAATGTCGAATGTGGATTACATGCTAAGTCAAGTGTCTGTTCGGAGGTCTTTGAATGTTTGGCAAGAGCTCGAAGACGCGTGTACTCGAGTCCATCGGTTATTTGGCAGAGCTGAGTGTGCACAAGCTGGTCCAAGAGGCTATATAGCCTCTTTAGCCCGACCATAAATTTTATAAACTGAAGTTGGCAGGTGCTATAGACATTGATTCTAGAGAAAGATCGACGTAGCTCGACATCTAATAGTTCGGCGTCAGGTTCTGCGCGAAATGAAGCCCTCCATCCGCGCGAGGGGACTGCGCCGCGGAACCTGGATATCTTCTAGGGGATTCCGAGGAGAATGGCTTGGATGAGGCACCATTCGCTATAATCCATAACGTACGGCATCAGAAACCTACGATTCGTGATAAAGGGGCCGGTAGTCTACTTAGATGTGCGGAGCCAATGAGCTGAGCCTGGAGCCTTGCCAATGTGAAATAAAGGGTAACACCGAGGACGAGATCGCAAGGTGCACGTATTGCCTATATATAAAAATGCACTTTCAGCCCCCTCGTCTCTCTCCCCGTATGATCTTTAGATATTAACACATCATATTCTACACCACCAAGTCAGGGCTATGCCGAGGGTTGGAAACCGGATAGGATGGATACTCTGGAAGGTGATTGCGGTCATCTATACGGCCTAGCCTGGCATTGCGAGGCTTTATTCGATGTATAGCTTGGGGCGATTAAATAACAGCACTCTCCCGGCCAGTCTAATCGCTGAGTGCCAACAAAGATTTACGATATAGGCTTCCTATCTAGGGGTATTTACTCACAAGAGCCAGTTTCTCGATACAAGACTTCAGAACCGCTCCGACGTTCAAGACCTTATAGCTCGCATCCTGGATATCCACCGGAAAAGTCTTCAGCAGCGTGGGTACTCGCTACTCCCTACAACCCTATTATTATCACAACTGGCTTATCGGGTCCTTCCTCATCGCCAATTGTGCCTCTGTCGTCATCTCTACGAAGCTTCTTCTCCCAATGCGGTCTCTTGATTAGGGCCTCGAGCATCAATGACGAAAACTCCAGTCTAGGAGTGAAAACATCGGGCGTGGTGAATCGAGGTGCTGGACATCGTGATGTACAAATATTCCACGCACGCAGCGCGTTGTTTAATGCTATGCCCGTGATTCGCGAAGAGACCGAAACTGCCACTCCAAGTAGGGATTCACGCGATAGAGTCGGGTAGCATCTTGAACTTAGCATGATTCCCAAGCGAAGTAGGCCGTATTTCTCGGTCTGGTCCGTCTGTTTTTAATAGCCTGTTATTGAGGTAGGCATTATCCGGGTCTGCTAAATCAGAGGCCCAGTACGAGCGACGGACAGGGACATCCTTGGTTCATGTCAGCCAGGCAAACTAGCTCCGACCGCCCTTCCAGAAAGAGAGCAACTCTATGACCTGCGAGTTCTATGCCAGGGCCATGAACAAGAGAACTACCGTGGGAAGAGACGAGAGGTAACTTCATGCACCAATAGCGTAGTAGTTTTGTGCGATGGCATAGCGTATGCCTGTGGAACCTCCGCAGATAAGAACGGTTCTTCCTGCCTAAGATAACTCTAGGCGCAGAGGCGAGATGGCCTCATAGGCCTTATCATAGACTCTCTGCCTTCGTGTCAGTAGTCTTTTATACAAACGGAAGGATACCGTGGATTACGTTTCCAATTGGGATAGGCCCATGATCCCGCACGCATGTTTGCTGGCTCTCGGCGACTTTTCGGCCGTATGAAGTAAGTCACGATAGAGGAGACCTAAGGCTGTGAAACCCAATCTGCTCCCTGGCCCCATTCGTGACGTTATATATCCGATCGTGTAAACATTCCGCCTTTAGGCCTTGCCACCATCAGTCTTTCAGACCGGATATGCGCTTAGTAGCTCTCCTACCCGCTCCTTTTCCGAGGAAAGAGCCCCGACGCCCCGCCATCTTAAGTTAGGGCTTAGGTGAGATAAACTTCGGACCGACGCGAGCTCTCTAGATCATGGGCGGGGCAGGGACCGCGTATGACTGTGTGCCGCACAGGCGGACCTCCGCTGATTCCTTCGCCCTGAAAATCTTTAGCTATGCCTCGCCTTAGGGCTTTGTGTCTCGATAACCGCCTCGGGAACGCCGTCTTTCCGACATCCAGGGGTTTTGATCAATCACGGCATCAAAGGACCGCGCAATCTAGCTTTTACCACTGGGAACGGTTTGGGTTGCCTAGATTGTTCCTCACGGGAACATCCGACAAAGGAGCGGTGGATGTTAACTAAGGCAATATCTCATATGTTGTTTATTAATGTCTTATGCTATTGCCAGCCATTCCTTTGGAAGTCCCCTAACCTAAAGGCAACCGATAGGACAGGCCCCAAGTCAACCAGCGTATCAATACCCAACTAGAGACAACGTATAAGAGAGCCCCGACACCTAAACAACACCATGGTCAAGCAGCGACTGCACAGTGTCCGCAACACTCGTCTCCAGATCCCTATACTCCCACTTCCCCTCACTCCCCTTGGCTAGAATCTTGCGAGTAACGTTATCGTCATATCTAGTAGGATGCACACCAGGGGCCAGGGTCCGCGATGGCGTGCCCTCGGGTACCCGCTCGCGCAGGTCCGGGAAGTGCTTCCGGATAGCGTTCACCACCAGCTGCGGTGTTACCAAGCCGTTTACAAGTAGGAGCCGCTGGTTCGCCGCCGCGGGGTTCGTCAGCGCCTCTACGTGCGCTCGCGCCACGTCGCGAACATCAACCTGTTGCCCCCAGAGTCAGCTGTTTACTTTCTGCCCCCGCCGGCCCAACCGTCGGCTCCCAAATCAGTGCAAAGTCGCACCTATCTCCTACAGAGCCCCGTAGATAAGTGGATCGGAGAGCTTTGGGACACTTACGAATTGGGATAGCGCGTACATGACCCCCTCGACCGCCGGGTACCTGCCGTTAACGAAGCCCGCGATCATGTAGTTGGTCGTGGCGTTGACGGATCTGGGCCCAGAGACGGGGTGGATCACGGGCCCTGTGATGAGGACGGGGTTGGTAACGACTAGGTCCCAGGCCGGCTTGCTCGCCTCCATGAAGGCCCACGCGTTCCTCTCGGCCATCTTCTTCGACACATGGTATGCGAGGAGGAGATCATCCTTTTCGAGGGCTTGCTCCTCGGTAATCTTTTCCACTTGACCTGTCAGACGCCATAATCAAAAAGTTCTTCTCTATACCCATAAGGCTAAGTGCGCAAAATTACCGGGTTCCAGTCTTTCTCGGTATACACTCCGCCCTCCCTACTCGTATCCTCGAACGGGTTAAAGACGGAGACGGCACTGCCAAGTAAGACGAGCCGCTTCAGCGTCTCGCCGCCGAACCGCGCGGCCGACTCGAAGATCTCACGGGTGCTAAAACTTTGGTCAGTCTTTTTTCCACCCCCCCTCTCTTCCAACCCGAGTTGAGTAGGAGACGAGATAGCGAACCCGTGCACAGATGGCTCGATCACCTCCGTGAGTATGTTTGAGGCCTGCTCGGGCAGCGGCGACGCCGCGTGGATGACGTAGTTGAAAGGGCGGGAGGCGTCTTTAAAGACGCGGTCGAAGGGGACCGGGGCGGAAAAGTCCGGGACGAGAGCGAAGGTGACTTTGTCCTTCCAGTCGGGGTGGGCCGCAATTATGGCGTCCGCCTTGTCTTGGGTGCGCACCGTGGCTGTGATAGAATAGTTCGCCTTTGCCTGGTTAGTGGGTTTGTCCGGTGTACTCTTTTCCTCCCGTAAGACCAGCGGGGTGTGAAGTGTGATGGCGCACTTTGATAAGGTGAGCGAGGATGTGGGAGGCAATAAAGCCATTGGCTCCCGTCAGTAGGACGTGCGGACTCGACATAGTGTCTGTGTGTTTGTGGTTGATTAACCAGGTTTGACTAAGGCCCGCGCGTTTGTTAACTGAAAAGCTTGCCCTGGGTATAGGAGTCAATTCAGATATTATATATTATCTATTATCTATTCTAGAAGCAAGTTACAAGACGCCACGTACGCATATGCAGTCAGCTTACAATCCTTTGAACATTCCGTGGCTCGATGACGACTGCCAAGAAGCTTATGTGTCGTCTGTCTCGCAGTGCCTAGCTGATCGGGCGGTTGCTAGGTCCGATGTACGTAATCTGCCCACCAAGGTTCAGCTCGCAAGGGGAAGCTGTACGTGTACGTGCGACTGCCACGCCGGGTAACCGATGAATGTCGAGCGGCTGCGGTCACATTATGCATTACTCCTGACAGAAAGGCCCTTCCGTACATTCATGCACGTTTTATCTTGCCAATTATAGGGCCTAGGATAATTCACCTGGCCGACGGAGATTCCGCGAATTTCTAGTAGGCAAATCCGCTACGTCATGTCCCTCATAGCGTGTTAAGGGTGGTCTCGTATGTGGAAACCAGCGCGCTCGCCGGCATCCCCATAGCGCTTGAAATACGCCAGATTATAATTTCCGTCCGCAGAATCGTTTTAGGAAGTACAAGTATGGTGTCTCCACCTTGGCGCTGCGAAGTCTTCCACACCTGGAGAGCCTCCTCTCCGGGACGACTCAGCCTCCCCGCTGAAATCCTATTACTACGGACAGCGGCCTACCACATCCGGCGCAGAGCGACAGGCTTCCACTAGATTGTCCGAGACCCCGCGTTTAGAACCGCACCATCATCCAGATCTCAATTCAGGGGCCATACTTACCGGTACCCTCCGAACCATAGACTCCCTCTTCTCTGTCATGAGAACTTCGCTGTCGCTGATGTCAATGGACTCGCTATTAATATCATCTCCGAAGCCGGACTATTCGTCCTGCAGGGGCGCAAACCGTATAGTCAACAGAATTACCACTTCCAAACGGGCCGCAATATGTTTTATACGATGTTCTCGGTGTTCTCACAGTAGAACGGCATCGGCGTCGTCAGCTACTATCTAGCCTTTGTTCTCGACACCATCGGCATTACCGAGGCGAAGGACCAGACGCTTATCAACGGGCTGCTCTAAATATTCAACTGGTTTGCCGCGACATTCGTAGATGCGATGATGATTGGTAGGATCGGCCGGCATGTTAGCTACGTCATCTAGACCGGACTTACGCGCACTTCGTCAGCAGCAACAAGGAGGACACTAGCCGCACCGTCGTTGCCTTTATATTTATCTACTACGTCTTTTACGACATCGCATAGACGCCGCTGCTACAGGCGTATGCGGTTGAACTTTTCCATACATTCTCCGCGGCCGAGGACTTTCGGTGGCGCTGATTTCTTCATTTGGTAGTTTTATTGTTGGGAACCAGGTGAACCCCAAAGCGATGTGGAACATCCAGGAGAAGTCCTACATCGTCTTCTATTGCCTGATTGCCCTTCTATTTGTTTTAGTATGGCTCCTGTTTCCCGAGACCAGGGGTCATACGCTAGACCAGATTCGGGAGGTGTTCGAGGGCAGGCCAGCAGTTCCATGCGATAAATTTAGCCGGTCCGAGTACGGCGAAGGAAGCGAGAAGGGTACCAAATCTAAGATTTACGGCTATAGCATGAAAGTTATCGGGGTGGGAAAGATTGGCCTGGGCCGGCAGTCTAGTTTGTGTCGAACGGTGTTATTCAAATGCTTTTCCTTAGGTTCTAAATATCTTGCTGGTCTTAAACTTCGGCCATTTTGGCCCAATCCTGGCAATTAGAAGCAGTATAGGAATGAAAGAACCCTAAGCCTCTCATTTACCAAAAACAAGTTAATGACTCCTTGCTTCGAGAAAAAGCATCATGACCACAGATGCCGGCGGACATCCCGCAACTTCCTAAAGGTAATGCAATACGTGGGCGCCGGCACCGCAGTGCGAGAAGGACAGAAGGAAATTGTCCCCGTTGATAACGGATGCTACCGAAGGACCCATTGAAACGACAACACCAGCACCTGCTCAGTTTAATAGATGGAAATGGATGGGAGCATGGGTGTCTTAAGTACCTTCATGTCCCAGAACCGCATTCGCGCGACAGGGCAACACTCCATTAGCACACGCAATATCCGTGTGGCATATGCCGATGGCATGGATCTCGACAAGGACCTCATCTGGTCCTGCCTCGTCGAAATAGACCCTTTGTAACTCAAAGGTACCATTGAGCTTGGGGACAAGCAAAGCCGTGGTGTACCTGGACATCGTGAGATTTTGTCGTTATCAAGTGAATGGGCCTAACAAAGCGGTGCAGGGTTTAGGGAAGTACTGGACACTAATTGGATAAACGCTCGAGGGATGGAAAAAGTGCAATATGTTGAAGGCCGTACAAGAATGGAAGATCCGCACCTAACATAACCTCGAGGTAAATATAGTCGTCGGCAGCAGGCCTCGGTCAGCTTGCTAAGTCGAGCATCAGGGGCTCTAGAGGAATAGGGATTGGTCACCCTTAAACCGCTCCGGGAGTCTCCGTAAGTGGAGTAGCAGGGACACAAAGCCGACCTCATGGAGTCTCCGCAAGTCGGGCAACAGTTCTTCGAATCGGTCGTCGGGCAGTTTCGGGCAGTGGGGCCGGGATGCCATATCGTTCGGAAAGTTGACTAGTCAGGGCCCGGCTACCCAGAAAACTAGACCGCGTTCGGGCACCAAAACCGGCCACTCCGTATAGTGTAACCCTGTCGAGCCGGGGTGAAGCGGACGCTTTGCAATGACTGGTGACGGTGCTAGCGAGTGTCCAGCTGTCTATGAATCTCACCCTGGGGGAATAGATGTGCTACTTAGCGCATGTTGAGTATGTTATGATACTATCCGGCTAGGCAGACGTACCGATGGCGATGGTGCGTGACGAGTCAACGGACCAGCATTAGATGGTGATGTTCCCCTGCTTGAGCGCCTGGTGCTGGTTAAGAAGGCTCGCGCATGAGGGGATTTCTTTCTCGACCGCCGAGTGGGCGGCAAAGCCAGGACGGTGAGTGTGGCCTGAGAGGACCTGTAGGTGTAGTTCAGCGCTCTAGCAGAAGCTAAGAATAGAGATCATATTTAAGTGCGGCATAGTTACAGCATATCTCGACTATAGTGCCATAGCATGGAATTGCCGTTCTAGTACTCATTCCACGTTGATCCATAAAGATGCTCGCCTCGTTCGAAAATGTCGATTTCGTCACCGACCTCAACAAAGAGACCCGATTCCTGATACTGGGCTTCCTCAAAGCTCCGATCCTCGGGCACACAATGCATGCCTATGTAGCCAAGCGCCGCTTTATTTCCTGTCTCGACCGTACGGTTATCGACTAGTGTTGTGCTCGGCTGTGGTTTACCTCTCTTCTTATCCGGAGGCGGGATGTCTGTATCAAAGGTCCCCTTGTTCGGGTCGACGTTAGGTATCGTACATCGAGAAGTGCGACACACGACAGACAAAGTCGGCGTCACACGAGCTCGCGGTTGGGTGCTAAGAGGCTTCGGTAGGATGCGATAGCGTTTCCAGGTCTCCTCTTCGAATGCCGGTGTGCCTGTGACCCAGATGTTTGCGCGGAAGCGAAGTGCGTTAAGAGGCTGATTCTCCGGGGGCAGCATTGCCGATACTGCGTGGATAGAGGACAGGCTGTTGATGTTGATAGGTTGCTGGTCCGTGTATCCGTGCACGGCCGGCGAGCCAATGTATTTGAGTGGCGCAAGATTCTTATCCGTACGGGCAAGAGTGTCCGGTGTACACTTCAAAAGTTTGAAGCCTTCATGCTCCGCGATACGCAAAAATTTTCTGAGCTTCGACAGCCCTGCTGCAACAGAGGGGATCTTGCCCATATCGAGGCCTTCCGCATCGCGGGAGTGGATGGTAAATGCCTTTAGCTCCATCCCGAACTGCTTGATCTGGGCGGACGTTGGTTCAAGAGGCACAACGAAGGATATCTGTGTGTTTGCAGAGGGACTCCGCATGAGTGACATAGCCTCGAGCCGACTGGTCCAGGTAGGAGTATCCGGGTCTGGGAACGTGACGACCACGCACCCGCCTGCTCGAACGATCGGATCGTCCCGATCACTCTCCTTATGCGGAAGCCATATCTCCGTCTTCACCAGCGACATATTTGGTTTAGTACGCTGGCTAATAAATCGCCATTTTGTGCTGCCTTCGGGATTCTTGACTTCCGTTGCAAGCGCGAAGCATCTGTCGTACATAAACCCCGACTTGGTGAGCAAGGCGCGATTCACTTCGACGGACCCGCATGACTTGATGGGATGAAGGTAGATCGCCTTGATGCGTACCGGGCCATCAATTTCCGTCCCTTCCGGCTTCGCGAATCTGGGATCGTACTGGTCTGCCATGTTGCTGGTAGGCAAGCCGAGATTTTGCAGATGTCTCAGCTGCCTGCGCGTCGTTTGCGCGTTTCCATTTCTGATGCCGACTGCCAAGCCAAGGGTTAAGGGGAGGATAAGGGCCCATGCCCCGTGAATGATCGTGGAAGCATTCACATTGCCTTGGAGATGTTGCAAAATCTGAAGAAGCATTTTCTTGAAGACGAATTTTGTCGACGAAAGTTATTAGAAAGCGCGCAAGTTTATGATTTTGGATTAAAAGACGCGGACTGGAGGTGGAGCCGCTGAGACGTCCCCACCACGACCAGTATGACTACTCAGAAAGTCGACCACTCAGCTCAAGCTGCATCGAATGCCAAGCCTCGGCTATGAGAACTTTTTCAGGGCAGCGATGCGGGCGGCGACATCCGATTATTCAGGTATTAGACATTCCTTCGTCGTAACCTTGTCGCCAAGCCACTTCATCCCCGCAAACCTGTCGCTCACGTCGCCCTCTTCGACCTCCACATCCAACCTCCGGATTCCCCAGGTTTGCTACGCCCCACCCATGTCAGGTGTAGCGGATTCCAGTCCGAACATGCCGCACAGGTTGATGTTCGCGATTCCCGCCTATCCTTTCATTTTGGCATAACGTAGGGGTGGTGATACTCGCTTTATAGCCTAACCTCCTTAGGCTATATCACATCCTGATGTGCAGGTAACGTGCATCTCTAAGCGGCATCTCGTCTTCCGTGACTTTGGCCATGGAGACATGTCCTCGGGTCCCTGATGCATGAGCCTAGGTCCTCTAGAGTAGACGACGGAGGAAATGGCGCGTAGAACCTTGGTTTAGGCTGTCCATTCGCTATTATAACAGTATCATTACTGTCCCACGCGCAACCTGGGCCCGAAATATGGTACTGATGGGGGCTGGAGTTGGGAAAGCCCTATAAAAGGGTGCCCGTATATGATGTAGTAGAGATATGCGTCGTATATTTCTCTGCTCAATCTCTTAATAGAACGTGATTGGCTCAGGTTGCAGGACTTTGTTTACCACTTTGCATGGCCTTTGTCCCAGCCCCTCTCTCCTGCGCATCCCCCGGCGTTGGAACGGCATAACCTTCATCTGTCCCCCGCACGGCACTGCGTCGCGCACCAACGTTCGGCCATATCGGGAACTTCGTCATGGGCAGTTTTTCGCGGGAAGTTTTCGAATGCTCGAAAGTATTCCGGGTTCCCTGCAAGCTCACCACACAGTCGACGGAAGCGTTTACACCGGGGCATGTCCTCCATCAGGTACATGAACTGATCATGAGCGAAGTCGCGGCAAACAAAGGCAGGCCTCTGCGCACAATCGATATGCGTCCAGATATCTAATCAACCCAGGCAAACCCGACCCAGCTAGTATAATACTCGATTGTGTCCCAGACGTCCTCGTCGAGCTCGCCTGCCGCATCGACCTATCCAACCAGGCTAGGCTAGTCAACTTTGCTTCACAGCTCTATTGGACAATGCAGCGTGACCCGATAGGAATCTGAAAGGAGCAGCGACGGCGACATTAATATTTCCTGTTCGCATGACCGCATCAGTCCTCAGTGTTGCAACACCCGGATATAACTGATGACGAGTGAGATGAACCAGCGTCGGAACTGGTGTATATACCCCTATACAGGCCGTTCATGCCTCTCCAGAGCACTTGCCACGGTTGGCGACCAAACTGCTTTAATACTTTGTGGTTTTAAGGGTTCTCTGGCTGTTGGATCAGTCTCGAATATGATGTGCATTTCGTGCTTACTTCTTAGCTAGTTAAGCGTCCTTTGTTAGGCACAAGAGGCCTGGCGTCAAACCGCGGTTAAGAGGATTCAGTCGGATCGGGCCGGGGGATATTGAGCTTCGCTTGCATATACTTCGACACCTCCGGCGTTCCTACATGCGCATCGCTAGAGAGTACACATCTTTTTCCCTAATCTTAGGAGCTGCAGTTCAATATTCAATTCTATACGAGAGTGTGTCTACACATTAACCGTGTTCGTACGATATTGCGCGTTTCATATTCTGTCAAGTACAAGCTAACAGCGAAATTTCTGTATCCTGAGATTGGGCTCGACATGCCTGACAGCCGAGCCAACATGTGCCGGAGACATGACTCCAAGTGTATCATGGAAACTTACGTCATACTCTGGATTTCCGACCAGTAAGTTCAGGTGCTCTGGACATTATATTTAAATTCTCTATGCCTTGTCTAATATGGTTAACCCGAGTGATGCGTGCCGGTGATATTGCCCATCCCCCCCCCTTGTCTTCCGCTTTGCGCCAATCACCCTGTTTTATCTGCCATACCATTATCTTGGTCCTCGTCTTCCTTTAACCCCTTCATATTTCTGTAGAGCCTGCGGAATATGGAATCTGTCTGCAGTAGCTTCTGGGGCTCGTCCCACTCGAGCAGGTGCCCATCGTCCATCACCGCCACACGATCATAGTTCAGGATCGTATCCAGACGATGGGCAACAGCGATGACAGTATGGTGCTTGAACCACTTGTTAATGAGCTCCTGCATGAGCGCCTCGGTCTCCAAGTCAACAGAAGATGTTGCCTCATCCAGTACAAGAATGCTAGATGATCGCATCATGGCACGCGCAAGACAGAGAAGCTGCTGTTGTCCATGCGATAGCAGATTGCTAGGCATATTTGCGTCCAAACCGCCAGGGATGTCATCAAACACGTCCCAAAGGCCAACCTGATAGAGAGCTGCGACGATAGAGTTGTAGTCGTGCTTCCCCGTGGGGTCGATGTTGTCACGTATGGTGCCAGGGAGGAGGAAGGGCTGTTGTGGAAGTGCGTTGAGACGAAGTCTGACTTCGTTCCGGGGCAATGTGGAAATATCGATGCCGTCGATGATGATGGATCCACTAGTGATTTCAGTCATGCGGAAAAGAGTAGCCAGCAGCGAGCTCTTGCCGCTGCCACTCCTGCCACAGATACCGATGCGCTGACCGGGCTCGACCTTGAAAGAGATACCGTTCAAGACGGGACTGGATTGGATTGTGTAGGAAGCCACCACATTGTTGAATTGGATACCTCCTTCTGAAGGCCAGTGCCAGTCCGGCGGTGGGTAACCCCCGGCGCAGTCGTCGTGTTCCGATGCAACACCATTCGTAAAACTCTTGACGCGACTCAAAGCCCCAGTTGATGTTTCCAGGAGGGTCCAATTTGAAACAAGCTGCTTTAGTACGGAACTGAAGCCAACTATGTTAAGAAGGGCGAGCCCCATGAGGCCCGGGTTGACGTCTCCCTTAGACTTGACGGCAATAACGGCCAATACCACAGCAATTCCACTGACAAGGAGGTCAAGGACCAAACCTAGCCATCTCTGGATACTAAGCAGAAGGTAAAAAGGACGCTGAGAGAGGTCTATGAAATGGGAGTTCGTCCTCACATATCCCTCACCCCATCCAAAGGCACGTATCGTCACGAGCCCACTGAGCGTTTCGAGAAAATGAGAGAACAAGAGGGACTTGGCTTCGATGTCGAGAAGTCGAAACACCCTCGAGGTTCTCAAATAGAACTTCTGGGTCATGTAGGCGGCAACGACGCACACTGGCAGCGCTGCCCCGGCATATTTTGCCGTGGCTGCAATAACCAGTGTCTGCGCGATCAGGATAAAGCCGGTAAGTAAGGTGTGGATCAGAGAAACTGGTAGCTCCATGTCTATGAGATCCAAGTCCTGGCTGAAGCGGTTCGTTATGGAGCCTGCATCGGTCTCTGTGAAGAAAGACAAAGGCGCATTCATGATTGCGTTCAATACCCGAGAATGCATTGCTCTAGCCACTCGAGGGGCAATGGAGATTACCAGGAACCTGTTTACATTCAGCTTTTGTCTAGAAGACATAAGATGTGGAGTCAAATACTCACCCACAGCTTGCCGCGAGGGACAGAAGTGTCAGTGCTCCAAGCATAAAATGGATGCCGACGTAAAAGGAAATCCTTCCACCTGGATGCGCCATGTTGTATTCGGCCCACCGCTGGACCCAGGCTTGCGGGTATACAACGCCGAATCCGTAGAATGAGCAGAACGCGATGAGTATCCACCACCGAATCCAGCCAAAACTTTGGATGTAATACTTGTAGATGCGCATATCCCCTGTTACGGCGTCCGGGGCATGTATCTCCGGGAGGGCCTTACTCAGAACGTCTTGCGTTGTGTCCGCGACCAGGTGTTGCTCTTTTTGCTGGACGATGCACTCTTGGCGCTTCTGAAGGTCTAGACTGGAGACGTATCCGGCACGCAGGGAGAGCTTTCTGAATGAGCCCTGTTGCGCGATGGTCCCTCTCTGGTCAAGCACAATGATATGGTCCGAGTCGGGAAGCCGGTGAACGGCATTTGTGGCCAGAATGACAGTTATGTTGTGCTTCTTCAACAATCCCCGCGGTGAAAATACTGAGGTGAAAACAGCTTCCTCGGTTGTTGAGTCCAGGCCGCTCAAGACGTCGTCCATTATTATGGTATCCTTTTTCGAGTATATGGCGCGCGCAAGGGTGAGGCGGATCTGTTGTCCTCCGCTGAGCCCAGTGCCATTGCTGCCGACCGGTGTCAGGTCACCCTGCGGCAGCTGCTCCAGGTCTTTCGTGAGGCAGCAAGCATGGATTATAGCGGAGTACCATCCGGGGTCGAAGCCATAGCCGGCGAGGATATTTTGTCGGACTGTGTTGTTTGAGATCCAGGGCCTCTGCGAGCAGTACGCTGCGTCCTCGAATGTAACATGGATGTATCCGCCACTGCTCCGAGTTTCCCCCAGAAGCGTGTGCAACAAGGTGGACTTGCCGCTGCCCACGGGCCCGATTATCATGGTCAATTTTCCGTCCGGAATCTTGAAATTCAAGTCCTTCAGGATCGGCTCCGCATTGTCTTTCCAACTGGCCGAGGCTTGGTGAACCTCCACTGAACTGCGACTACGAGAGGTGACAGCCCCTCGCCGTCGCAAAGGGGACCCCAGTTCGAAGGCTTCATCCATGGACTGACTACCCATAGTTTTGTCGAATGAGTACGGGGAGTACATCCAGTCCGGCTCCGCCGTGGACTGTCGCCTTGATGAGAGCGATCGCATCAGGCGGCCAGAGTAGTTGGTCCATGTTTGCTGGTGGGGTCCATGTAATCGGTTGTCCACTCTCGTCTCGGAGTTGAGATAGTTCCTGATTCGCTCGAAGCATCCGACAGCACCCATTATTCCAGCAAGCGTGTCGATGAGAATGGATACTGGCGCCAGCAAGAGCTGCAACAGAGCGAGTGTCGTAAGAGCGTTGGCCGTATCTAGTATTTCATACTGGCGGTACTTCTGCAAAAGGATGTACATGGCGAACGATGCCACTGGCGTCAGGGCGGTGGAGGCAAATGTAAGGACGACGATCTTGACTAGTACCACCCTGAAGCTAAACGATGCGTCTACTTCATTCTCGCGAAGGGTGTTTATCTTTCGCTTCAGGTTGTCTGTCAAACCGGTCATCTTTATAGCGCTCATCGCGCGCAGAAGGGAAGCAGTCACCGCCACTCGTAACTGGATTTTATCCAACCACGCCTTCTGTGTAATTCCAGCTTTCGAGGCCACTGCGATCGCACCACCTGTGAAGGCGATGGTGATAATAACGGGCGCTACTGATGCCACGCGCAGTTGCCCGGAAAGAAGCCAGATGGACAGGGCAATCTCTACTGGACAAGCCCATAACTCGTCTGTGACGTTTTGAGGTTAGCAACGAAATGCGTCGACGTAAGCATATTCATAATAAATACGTACTAAACGACTGGAAACCAGTTGTTATCCTCTGAACATCTGCATTCATAAGAGTGATCGCATCCGCTTCATCCACGGCTTGTGACCCGATCTCAAGGGTCCGTGAGTAGACCAAGCCGATAAGGCCCGCTCTCATTCGTGAAACAAGTCTGACGGTCCAGTGCTGGGTCAGAGACGTCGCCAACGCGCTACCCACGTAAACGACGACGTATGAGAATATTAAACCGGTCCCGACGGCCTCGTCGTTGGAATCGTGCGTATTCTGGATGTAGTTGACGACTCGTCGAACGAGGAACGGTTGAGCGAAAGTGAACCCAGTCTGGAATAACCGTGGAAGGACAGCTTTTCCAATGGCACGTTTGTTGTGCAGGAGGGTGACCAGGAGGAGAGAATGGGCAGATTGCTTTGATTTCCCTGATGGAGTATGAAAACGTTAGCCAGATGTGGTTTAGTGGTTGACGAGTAGACTAACACGAAATCCAAAGCTCAGATAATCCTAAGTTGCCCTCCGCTGATAATTCCTGGTCAACTTCATACAACGTCTCTAGCGAGTGCATCCGTCGGTACCCAAAGAGGAGGAGAGGGTTCATCCACCAGCAAAACCACTCGTTGAAAATGCCAGCTGTGGACTCATGCGGGAGCACTCGGTAGGGAGGAAGCAGGATGCTACGCTTCTCCAAGGACTCGATGACAAGGAGGACGGCCTTGAGTACCACAGCGACAGTCAGTGTCGACGCAGCCTGTTGACTGGATTCGACCGACCATAGCGTCCGGCAGCGTGCAACATCGAAAACCAAGGTCGGGAGTAGAAAAAGCAAAATTGGTGAGAAGGGCCTGACAGTGCGTAAATGAGCTAGGTGTGACAGTATCCCAAGGATAACATGTGCGGCAAGGATGATAGCGCCGGCGGCTATCGAGGCTCGTGTCTTCACTGTAGTCGGACTCGCAGCGTGGCCAAGGTGAACGCCGTTTGTTAAGATGAGTAGTGTCCACGAGATCTACATTGAGATTAGTACCAGCCTTGTTCCATTGCACTACTCGGAGCGCCTAACCTGCTTGAGCCTAAAATGCCACGTCCATGATACTTTCCGCGTGCTTCTTAATAAGGTCTTCAAGTAGAAGGCACATGTTATGATGATCACCAGGACCGCCGGGGCGATAGTGAGTATGCACTCTTCGAACAATAACGTGAAATCAAAGACGCCATCGCAGCCTGTCGCAGGACCGAATCCGTCGACAGTCTCGATTGGGCATTTGGTGGAATCGGCCGTCATAGTGGCGTAGCCGTATGGGACGTGGTGTAAGTCGTGAAAAACTCTCTTTTTCCGAGAATGGTTCTATGGCGGGTTCCTATACTGTTTGACTAGATTGTACTAACATCCATTGCTGGTGTATTTTGAGACTCCTCTCGGTCGTTGCCGTATAAATAAATGTCTTACTAAATCAAAGTCTAGCCTTCTCTGTAATCAATGACCCCATTTCCTGCCCCTGCTTGCGGCTTTTTGGGGGCTAAGCGGTCAGAGGGTCGCGAATCCTACAGTGGCTCAGCGCGGGTCCCGATTTAGACGCGTCTTTTGACCAAGGCGAACTGTGTAGTATTAAATGGTTGGCCTTAGTAAGAATCGTTCTCAATCTAGTCTGACCCACCAGTGAGCTTTTATCCACGGCCGCAGGAATAATGACAGAAAGCATTCTAAGCTCAGGTATCGAGGCGAATTTCTGACTAGCTTATCGAGCCATTGTGCATTGAATACAGCGAGTCATGAGAACCGTACAACAGCCCCTGCCAGCATGCCAGTATCGGATTTAATTCATAGTAAGATCAGACTATTGTCTGTAAACAAAACTGCTTCGAACATCACTATAGATAGGCGTGGTGAGTTCAATTCAAAGGAGAAGATATTGGGACAACTCGGATGTTATTCCAGCCCTCATCCAATTATCGCAGTATTGGATTAGAAGCACTGGTTTACCACCAATGTACTTTCCCGCGCCGCAAGACTCTGCAGCCTACTTGATCAGCACACTGTTTCGCCAGTTCCAGGCCGCAGCATCACAATGGCAGCGCCGATTCCCAAGAAGAATATAGGTAAGCATATCAATACGCGCCAGTGTCCTATTCCACCTGGTAAGGCCGTTTGTATCTCACGCGGTATAGATTGGGCCAATCTCTCGCCCAAGGAGCTCCTCATGATGAATGGCCACATCGAGACTCGTTTCCGCGCAAGCACCGGCCAATGGAGTCCCCCGACACTCGTTGCCGGCACCGAAATCTTAGTCTCAGGTCTGAGTCCCGGCCTGAACTATGGACAGCAGTGCTACGAGGGCCTCAAAGCATTCCGCACTCCGGAGGATGGAATCACCGTCTTCCGGCCCCAGGTCCACGCTGCGCGCATGCAACGCTCGGCCGCTGCGGTTTGCCTGCCACCGCCGCCTGAGGATCTATTCCTGGAAAGCGTCAGCCGTGCCGTGGCGGCAAACGCGGAATTCGTCCCCCCGTCTGAGACGGATGCCTTCCTGTACATCCGGCCGGTTCTTTTCGGCGCATCAACAGGCCTGTGGGGGACCTGCGATGAGGTAATCTTGGCGGTGTATGTTCATCCCGCCAAGGCGCAGCACGGCGTGGATGCTGTTGCTGGGGTTGTCTGCGATGAGTTCGACCGCTGTGCTCCTCTGGGTACAGGCAGCTTCAAGATCGGGGGAAATTATTCACCGGTGAGTGGTTATTCTAGTTGCCTTTTTCCAACTCCCACTACCACTGCTTGCTCTATTCCCGCATCGTGCAAGGTTCCGTTCTTTATCTTACACACTCCGATAGGTCTGGAGGCATGTAGGAAAGGCCGCGATGCTTGGGTATGGGGTCGTGCTTCACCTTGACAGCGCGACTCATTCACTCGTCGAGGAATTCTCGACTAGCGGCTTTCTTGGACATAAGCTTGCGGAGGACGGCAAGCATGTTCTTGTCGTCCCCGATACAATAAACGCAATCCAAAGTACTACGAGCGATAGCCTTGTAAGGCTTGCTGAAACTGCGGGTTGGATCATTGAGAAGGCCCCGGTAAGCACCGACCCTAGGGCCCCTGTCCGTCTGTGACGCAAGGAGAATTACTTACACGGGTTCCAGCTTCCATTCTCATCGCTATCGGGCCTTGACGAGGTCATCTCCTGCGGCACTGCTGCTGCTGCGACTCCTATCAAGTCTATCGAGAGGCTCGCCACTTCAGAGAAGTACGTCTTCGGCCCGACAGATCATCTCATCCAGTTAGCCAACATCTTGACGGGCATCCAACGCGGGAGAGATGAGGACAGGGAAGGCTGGTGCTGGAAGATCACCGGGTTCACTCCTGATGTCCCTGTCGACGCAAAGGCTGGGAGTCCTGCGGCGCAAACATCGTCTTCAGACAGCGCTTGGGGTATGATGTCTTCGCTGAAGACATTGGTTTACTTGGTTGGCCCTCTAGGTGTTTACCAAGGTTTGAGGAGAGGCCTATGGAAGTGAGGGTTGTATGGAGAGCTGACTGGAGCTCGGATTGCGGTCAGGCGTATTCAGGTTGATTTTCCCATCTTGTTGCAACAGTTTGATTTTGCTTATTCAATCTACGTGTTCGAATTCATTCTATATCCATTGCTGTGATAGAAGTGTTTCATGTCCTCTAATACTATATTGCCGTTCACCCTGTGCCTCCGTCCTAAAATTGTCACCCGGAGGGTGGCGAGGACGTAATTTCGATCGGACTAAGACTGCTTAAGACCTTGAGTGAGGAACATCAACAATTGTTGGCGAAATATTTCGTAGATATTACTACTCCAGGGAGTCTCTGCTAGAACGGCTGTTCCGTACCGTAGGGGTTATAAACGTTCATATCACTAGACGAGGCTTGCAAATTACCTGTTACTTTACGCATGTGGCAAGGGTTTTGTCAATTTAGAAGCAGACCGAAGAAAGCGCGCCATCCAAGGCTTGCTACCCCAATTAATTTGTAATGCGATTATGCCTAACACCTCAGCGATTAAAGTTAGCGAGAGGTTCTAAGGTCCCATATAACCAGTTTCACAGAAATGTCGTATTCATAGCTCGCAAGGCGTCAACGAGACCCAGCATGATTCACATGTCCACCGACAGCGGCTGGAGTAAGGCTGTGTGTGAGCTTTGCGACAGAAGAAATTCACCAACACGGTATGATGGACGGCATGTCCCGGTGGCTGCAGAATTCTATTAATAGAGCCATTCGCTATACTTGCATAAACTATTCCGAAAACAATAATGAGTGTTTCGGAGGTGGCGGAGCCGCCCCCAGCTTACTATTGCATGACCAGCACCAGCACGATGACGGTATGACACGCCTCATAGTCAATGGATCCTCACAAGATAATTTTATTGCCTTCAAGTTTCCTCACGCATATGAACCTCCGCAGGCACATAGGATGCCAGTGTATGACAGGAAATAGCGCCACTAATACAAGTTACAACATCTTGCTTAGCAACCCAAGCCAGGAACCGGCTTCCGGGCTACTCGTTATAGCCCAGCTGACTTTGGGATTTAGAAAGTCTTACTGTAAAACGAGGTGTGGATCAATTCTCCTTCGGTCGGGTAAAATGTTTAAGAGGTACAAGATGCGACTAGAACACATCCCCGGACTCGAAACAATTGATCTTCATCTCTCACGATTGTTTAACACTCATCGGCCCCAGCATCATGTACGTAATTCTCGTTGGAGCCGCAACCGCGGCATTGCTATATGTAAGTGATAAACACAACTCCTCTGCCGTGTCACAGTGAACACGGAATAACTAATCTCGCCACGGCAGCTACTGGGAAAGGCAGTATATTTGGCCTTCTTCCACCCCCTCGCCAAATATCCGGGCCCGCTTCTTTCCAAGTTCACCTTTGCTCGTTCCTCCTATCAGGCGTGGAAGGGGGACATTCATCTTGACATATGGAAATGTCATGAGAAATACGGTTAGTCGTTCTGTCTTCGCCGAGGGACAAGTTCAAATTGCCATTGCCGTTCACTAACCCATAGTACATCACTAGGCGACTATGTACGTTACGGTCCTAACCAGCTCTTGGTTAATACGCCAGCGGGCATTCGGGATATCTACGGTGTGAGAGCGCATTCGAAGTTTCTCAAGAGCAAGCATTACGACGTCATGAGTCACCAAGTGGCCAACACGTTCACCCACCGCGGCGGCAAAGATCACATGCGGCGTCGTCGCATCATGTCGCAGGGCTTCTCTGGCCAAGCCCAGCGCGAATACGAACCAAGAATCGCCTCTCACGTCGATAAGTTCTGCAGGACCGTGTTGCCAGAGACCGATGGGGGATGGAGCGAGCCTTTGGATATGTCAAAGTGGTGCAACTATCTCTCTTTCGACATAATGGCCGATCTCATCTTCGGTGCACAATACGACCTTCTCGGGACCGAGCGTTTCCGTTACATGCCCGAGGTTATCGAGAAGTCCAACGTCCGAATTTCGGCTCTTGTCCAATTCCCGCGCCTGACGTGGCTCCGGCTGGACAAACACCTGTTCCGAGAAGCCATTTTTGCTAGGAACCGCTTCCTCAACTTCGTCATGCGCCTCGTTCGGGATCGCATGGCCTTGAGCAAGGGGAGCGTCTGCGGTATCTACGGAAACACGGTCAAGGTCAGTGGTAACGGAACGTCGACTTCGTACAAGCCGTCAGATGTATACTCCAAGCTTGAAATGGCCAGAGATCCGCATACCGGTGTCGGATTTCGACCCCATGAAATTGCGAGCGAGAGCACGACATTAGTTGTCGCCGGCTCCGACACTTCCGCCTGCACCATCGCCTCGGTCCTGTTCTACCTCGCCGACAACCCTACGGCGTACGCAAAGGCCGCCGAGGAAGTGCGCGCCAAGGTGTCGACGCGCAGTGATATCACGGGAGGTAACCTAGCTCCGTGCACTTATCTGCGTTCCTGCATAGACGAGGCACTGCGCATGTCGCCGGCAGTTGGTACGGCACTCGTGCGCGAGGTGGTGGCTTCCGAGGGCACCACCGTTGGTGGACACTTCCTGCCAGCGGGGATGGAAGTCGGCGTCGGTAGCTACTCAGTTCACCACAATACCGAGTCATTCCCGGATCCGTTCTCCTATAAGCCGGAGAGATGGCTCGAGACGCACACTTCTCGTGAGAGCATTGACCGGGCGAGGGCCACGTTTGTCCCATTCTCGAGCGGCACCAGAAGTTGCCTTGGAAAGGGCTTGGCATACACCGAGATCACCCTTGTGGTTGCGACGTTGTTGTTCCTGGGCGATTTCAAGTTTGCCGAAGGCGATCTCGGGCGTGTTGGGCGGGGAAACAAAGACGATGTATACGGGCGACACCGCGAGAACGAGTACCAGCTCCATGATCACATAGCAGGTCAGAAGAAGGGACCGTGGCTACAGTTCTCGAGGCGGGAGGGTTATTAGTCGTGGGGATGGTACCGAGGCACGAGGATTGCTCGGACTGACGTTTATTACTAGACCAGTTGTTCTCTTTTTGTCATCGATCTCTTTAGTCCTAGTTGAATTTGACCTTGTAACTCACTCATACCGAGGTTTTGTCGTCTATAAAGCTACCGCGTTACGTTTCGAGGTCCGCTAGGTAGTCGAATCCCGAATGTCCGAAAAATCGAATGCTTAACATCTCCGCAGCTCCATGCAAGGGGCGTACATGTTTGGGCATCATGGGAAATATTTCGATCCACCACACCATTTAATAGTATACTTAACATGCATACCTTAATTTCACATTCGGGAAAGAACACGCTAGAATAATCCCACTCGGGACGCAAAGGCTCCGGACCCCATGCCTCTGCTCTCCGCTTCTAGCATGGAAAGCACCCAGAAATCCAGACGGGCTGACCTTCGTATGTACTCTATTAGATACATACTCCGTCACTCATTCCCCTGTATGGGCGTTGACTAGTAGTCTTTGCAGGGCCGGGAGCTAAAATGGGAGATGTAATTGCAGTGTTTACGGACTCCATTTCATCACAACTTATACTCTTCAGCCCTGTTCGAATACAAGGTGAAACCATAGTCAAGACCACCGTTGAGGCTATTCCAATTTCCCATTCCCACTAAACTAACCAGAGAAAACTATACCCGTGTAGATCTATCTCATCCGTTGCGATAATTGCCAGCCGTACTGCCTTGCCGTCGATTGTCTATCCATGCAGGTGTCACAGCCAAGAACCCGATCAGACAACATAACCGAACTAAAACGCCGTTGGAGGTTTCTGTTCCATAGAGCTCGACCTCGAGAGCTTGTTGTGCTTGGGCACAAGCGTAGCAGGGTCAAACGCCAGGAAGATACCAACAGCAATGACCATGAGGGCGCCGTCGAGGCCGATGAAATATTTCTCGTGCGTCATCAGATGGCCAGTCCACCCCTCAATCAGCTCAACCGCCCTGAAGATGCTGCGGGCATAGATGGCGGCGAGCGAGACGAACATAGCAACCAGCGCTATGTTGTACTCTCTCGGCATATACATCTTTGAAGATCGCCGGATGAAGTCGATCGCGAGGCCGGTAAAGACGGTCATGGCGACTAGTTGGAAGATGACACCGGCGATCATCACATTGGTTCCGGTCTCCGGGTCCTTTCGTTCTCCCGAGGCCATGGAAGCCATGGCACCGCCGACAGCCTGATGCGGTCCGATGTTAGTGATGCGACAGCGATTGGTAGAAAAGCCAGGAGTTACCGGGCGAACCTACCTGGACAACGAGGGAGATGACGTCGCACGACAAAAACACGATCGTGTACATTTTCGCTGACAAAAGACTCGATTCTCTGCCCAGGACGTTGATAAGGATCCCAAGCAGAACGTAAAGAGCAGCGGTGAAGAAGACAGGCGCGATGATAAGGGTCGTAATTTGCATGAGGTATGCATTTTGGTTGTACGGGCACTCAGCGGACCAAGTGCGTCCTCCCCATCCGATCAATTCGGCTGTAAAGCGTGGGCACAAGTCAGTTGCTATCATTCCTTCCTAGTATTTCCAGGCTCGGGGAAGGGGAGGCGACGAACTCAACGCTCCAACTGTAAGGATAATCGATGTCCATCGTCGCAGGCGGATTGACTGGACGCCATGTCCCAAGAATGCAAGGCCGAAGAGGACGCAGAATATGATGCCAGCAGTCAAGCTTGGCTGATAGCCGTACGAGTATGGGAAGCCATCAATGAGTTCCTTCTGGCAGTTGTTGGGGTCGCGAAGAGGCTCAGGTAAAAAGGAAAGATCCACCATTGTTGTGGTAGTGCGCGGAAGGCCTGAACAAGAGAGGCAACGGAAAGTTAAAGGTCCTGTGGAAGGTGGGCGCTGGAAAGTCCACAAATGATGATCTCGAGAGAGAGGAGATGCCGGGCCTGGGGAGCAGGAAATCGAAAACACAACAAGAGCCCAAAGGCTGCAAGGATTGGCAGGACCGGGAGGATATAATAAGCGTTGGCGCGCGTCCCATGCCCAAATTGTATTACACGGGTGTACCGCATAGCTGTAGTTTACACGTCACATTATTACCTGTGTAGTAAGGAAATTACTGGGCATGGGCAGCCCAGGCGGGTGTCAGGATCCCGGCCGAAATGTATTTAAGATTAAGGATCTGTTGGGGGCCGTTGGTCGGGACCGGGAATCCTTCCAGGAACTGCACCAATGGGACCCTGGTCTGCGGTCGGCGACAAACATGTTTGCTTGTTGTTTCAGCAGCAGCTCATCACATCCCGCAGCACGCTCCTCTGTGGCAGGGCATAAGAATGGCGCAGGTAGAACCTGCTGCGCCTCGGTGGCTCCACCCATATCCGCGGGAAAACAGGGCCCGCGCGGTTACGCGCCGTGTCAAAATTAGCTCTCGGGTGGCAACTTGCATGAGAAGATGCCGTAGCGCGGCCCCCGCATTCCTTTTGGAAAGATTCGTCAAGGCTGGAATCAGAACCATCCGGCAGAGTATGAGCGTTGGGTGGAGTATCGGAGATTACACAGCCAGGGCTGTCGGTACGTTCCGCGCCGACAATGCCTAGTGCCAACATGTTGGTTCGGCGATAGGTCGAATGGAGGCTCGAGCTTCCTCTGGTGACGTAGGTGATCCCTGCGCTTTTGTTGGTTTGATGTGTTCGTGGACAAGTAGATCCGACGACCGGGTCGATGACATGCCCGTGCTACTCGGCACCTGCTCTTGCAATGGTACGTTGTCAAGTCCAGTGCCGCGCACTGCAGACTCCTGTTTGTCACTCCGTTCCCCCTCTTCCAAAAAGAAGACGATAATATCCGCATGCATCTCGGCGCTGCATTACTGAAAACGAAAAGAAAGAAAAAATAGGAAAAGGAAAAATAATAAACCGAATTCAAGGGCCCATCTATACATTTCCTGCATCACAAAATCTGAACCGTGAACCTATATCTCGAGCATGCAGGATGTCATAATGTTACTGCCACACTACTTGCCACTTAAGGACAATTCTTTCTTCTCCTGGGCATTGCCTGATGTCTGGGAAGACTGATTGTCACCTCCTCGACGATCTAGAGCTCGATGAGTTCCGAACAAAGTATAATCACAAACTGTTCCAATCCAAGACTAGTCATCTATTGACTTACGCTCCTAGACATTTCGATTTAAAGATTTCTAACCTATAACGCCTCGCTACCTTTACCCGACACTTATTTTGACAACAATTAATTTGCACGTCTTATCACCTCTTAGTTCCCAGCGCATCGTGACCCACCTCCACCGCTATCAGAAGACGTCCCCGTTTTCCAGGAAGAGTGCCACCATGTCGGTACGTCTGACCATAATGGCGCGTTGAATCGGCGTGTAACCATCCGCGTCGCGTATGCCTGTCAAATGGGGCTTGTGCTTTAGCAAAAGCCTCAATGTCTCGATATTTCCACCAGCGACTGCAAAATGAAGTAGAGAGGCGTTCGATTCTGGCGACCACTGTGGGTCGGCGTCCGCGTTTTGGGCGTCGGCACCGAACAGATCTAGGGACGCCGCAGGGTCGGCGAGGGGAGACCCCATGCGGGGTAGAGGCGAGAAAGAGGGTGCGGCGGGACCTGCATCATAGGCGAGCGAAAAGGTCTCTCCTATCGGAGCCGGCCCAGGAAAGTTGGTGTGGCCTTGCAGCGCCGGGTTGAAAGTTGGCCCAAGGTATGACGTGTATAGCTCTGGCTCTGACGTTCCAAAGGAATTTGTGCGAGTATGGCAGGAGTACCCAGACGCGCCGCTTGCTGGTTCTTGTGTGCATGCGGTGGTGAAGTCAAGGCCGAGTGCATCTGCCACACCGCCTTCGTGTAGGGAGCTACCACCAGATCTTGATCCCTCTAGATCCATGCCATCGATACCGAGTTGAACCCCGGATGAAGTCGAGCCCGACTCGTCTATGTCGCTAGTGAAGCGGAAAAACATAAGATCCACATCGTCGGTCGCATCTCGCTCTTTCGCCCCTGTGGGGAGAGTGTAGCCCGGCCATTCCGGCGCCTCTGGTGAGGTAGACTTGACGCTCTCTGCGCCCTTGCCAGAGTCTGAGCCAAGCATGTCGGAGTCCACTGAAGACGACGATGAGGCTCTGTCGCGGGATTCTCCACTCTTCAGTTTCTGGAGCTGCTTCTTCAGCCTTTCAACCTCGGTATTCTTCTCACGGAGGTTGCGTCCTGAGAACAAGGTTAGATCCGAACCGGTCACTCAAGGATGGGCGCGATGTGCTGTGCGGGTGTGTCACATACGATACGCCCTTTGGGCGAGGCGGTTCTGGATTCTCCTCCGCTCGGCGGTGTCGGCCACTGTCCTCCAATCCTCATCGGGCCTCATCAATTTGATGTAGTCCGCGTTGGGCGGACGGCCTGACTTTTTTTGGTTGGCAGGTTGACTTGTACCATTCATCTCCGACGTCGAGGTTGTGGGTGATGAAGACATGTCCATGGAGGAAGCTCGGGCCATGTTGGTTGTTTGATTTATTGTGGACATAATGCGTGGCAGGTCTAATGTGGGGATGAGGTTTGATGAACGTGATAAAATGCAGTACCATGCTTCATTAATGAAGTTCGCTTCGCGACGGAAGCCGTCAGGCTCTTGGCCCCACTCAGCATCTTAGTCGTGGAGGCGATGCGATGCAATCCTACATCCAAGTGGCTGATGACGGGACTAGCATCGGAGCTTGGCTCGCGATCATCGTGGGGGCAGGTGGATGGCAGGTGGATCAGGATATCACCTCTAGCTTCCTGCCTTACTAGCTTTTTTCAGGAAACTACGGTCGCCTCTGCGTGAGAATGGGGCCCGGCTGAGCTCGTGTTCCGAAATCCTCCTGAAGAATATGCAGGACAGGCGAGCAGCGTTGCATTGTGCGGGGCGGCCCGGGGGGCGCAGCTCGCCCCGCGCACCAAAGATCTTCAATCGGCAAGGCGACTTTTTAAGCGCCGCCGCTCGATCCATTAAAAGATATGACAGTGCCGAGTAGCATCCGAAATCCTTTTGAGCCCCCACTAAGCCGCATCCTAAAAACGTCCCGCTGTGCTGATAAGTTTACTATCTCACTCGCTAAGCATGCATGCGGTCTAAATTTAGCGCATGACGATGAGACGGAGTCAGCTGCCATCGCAAGGCCGTCTTGAGGATGATAGAAGTCCAGAGTACGGCTATAATGTGAGGTCTAGGAAACAATATCTCTCGCTTAACCTACGCAGCCGTCCTGACGTTCCAGCTTCTTCGTGGGAGTGATACTTCGCACTGCAATTAAGCCCGTCCTGCCCCTTACAATACCCTCTGCGCGGAATTTATACTACAATTTCAACCTCTCGTGGAACAAACCCATCTTAACACCATCACTCAAAGCCCTCTTTTCCCCCTCAAACCCACTCTAATTATCCGTCTCGGCTACCCCGTACCTCCACACCACACTCTCCACCATGGACTACAGCAGTTGTCGTTCGCCCCGTACCTGGCCCATGGGCCAGGTTTACAGCTTTTGCCGAAGCAAAGGCCTTGACCCTATGGCCACCGTGAACGCTGTTTGGGCCATTGTGCTCTGGGAGTATACCTCGGAAGAAAACATATCGTTCAAGTCTCAAAACAGCACAGATGAGACTCTCATGTGGTACCACTGTGGGGCATCAATCGACTGGACGTCGAAGATCTCTTCGGTGCTACAGCACGTACACAGTAGTACGAAGCAGGTGAGTGGACCCGCCACAACCACTGACGAGCCCCTACTCTCGCAGCGACCCCCCTTCCTCAACACGGTGACTGTCTTCCAAAATGGAGACCCATGTTTCACCGAGACGATACTGGAAGGTCCTCACTTCACAGCGTTGGTGTGCAACCTCCCTGAGACGTCACTTGAATGCGCTGTACATTTTGCACATGATGTGATTGACAGGAAGCAAGCTGAGAGACTCGCCTCTGCTTTCGCTCATGTCATGGATCTGGTTTTGTCTAGCACCGACGAGACGCTGGACTCGGTCGATGCTGTTAGCGACCACGATAAGGCAGAGGTACGTGTGCTCACATACCCTCCTCGGGAAGGCATATCTTCCTAGGTGTAATAGCCGATAGGCTCCTAGGTCATTCGCGACTAACAGAATATGTCAATTCACTAGCTTTGGGCTTGGAATAATGCTCAAGCGCCTGAGTCCATCAACCACCTCGCGCATACACTATTCCAACGCCAAGTTGCCTCACAGCCCAATGCCACTGCAGTTGATGCCTGGGACGGATCCTTCACGTACGGCTCACTTGACCGCATCTCCACCCAGATTGCGCACCATCTCATCGCGCAAGGCGTCGGCCCAGAGATGACCGTTCCGCTCTGCTTCGATAAGTCATGCTGGGCCATTGCCGCTCTGCTTGGTGTCATTAAGGCTGGAGGTGCCATGGTCTTTATTGATCCAGCGAACCCCGAGAGCCGACGCAGAGAAATCATGAATCAGGTAAACAGCGACTACATCCTCACCAATGCCAGCCACGCCGCATCGTGGGAGGGTATGGGTATACGGCCTGTCGTCATCGAAAATAAGCTGGTCGACTGCCTACGGGAATACGGCGCGTCTCCCAGGACGGGAGTCACTCCTGACAACCTCCTTTACGTTGTCTTCACCTCGGGCACAACCGGCAGGCCCAAGGGCTGCCTGATTACACACAACGCGTTCCTGTCCGGCGCTCTGCAGCATGCCGCCAAGTCCAATCTCGGCCCGGGGAGCCGCGTCATGCAGCTCGCGTCTTACAGCTTTGACGTCAGTGTTCTGGAGATTCTCACGTCTTTGATCTCTGGTGCATGCGTCTGTACCCCGGACAGTGCGGCGATGACGCAGGGCCTTGCTTCCATCATCAATAACTACCAGATCACATGGGCATTCCTCACGCCTTCCCTAGTGAAACTAGTCAAACCTTACGAGGTCCCTAGTCTCAAGACTTTGATCCTTGGAGGTGAGAAGCTTCACAAAGCAGACATCGAAACATGGGCTGGGCACCTTCAGCTTATCAACGGTATGTTATTTTGCACAAATCGTCGGCTTGAAGCGAGAGGCACTAACAATGAAGCGAAATAGGGTACGGCCCATCAGAGTGCTCCATCGCCGCAGCCGGTGACCCCAACCTCACCCCTGAGAGCGACCCTGCCAATATTGGCCGGAGTATCGGCGGACTCGCGTGGATCGTCCAGGCCGATGACCACGATAAGCTTATGCCGATAGGTGCCGTTGGCGAGCTCCTAATCTCGGGGCCAATTCTCGCTCGTGGGTACTTGAACAACCCGGAGCAGACAGCACAGCACTTTCTCGAAAATCCAACCTGGGCCCGGGACTGGGCAAAAGGGCCGGCAGGTTTCACGCGTTTTTACAAGACGGGTGACCTTGCGAAATTCAATTCAGACGGCACAATCCATTTCATTGGCCGTAAAGACACTCAGGTATGTATTCGAACCGCGATACACCAGTTGGATGAGAGAAGCCGTAGATGCTAACTAACCATGTTCTCGCAGGTTAAACTCCGAGGCTTGAGAATCGAGCTTGGTGAGGTTGAGCACAACATCTCCCAGCACCAACATGTCAAGCATGTAGCTGTCAGCCTGCAGAAGACGGGGCCGTGCAAAGACAAACTCGTCGCCGTTCTCTCACTACGCCAATTTTCCAAGGAGGCTAAGGCCGGCCTTGCGAACGCCCCGATCAACGTGGTTACCAGTCAGGATGCGGTCTCTCAGACAGATGCTGTACACAGATATCTTGACGAGTGTGTCCCCGAGTACATGATCCCTTCGATATGGATTGTTATCGAGGCCTGGCCACTCCTAGCATCCGCCAAGTTGGACCGCAAGCACGTTCAAAGGTGGCTTGCAGACATGGACGACGACTTCTACCGCGGCTTGATTGGTTTGGACGATGTTCGTGCCGAGGGCACTCAACTGTCCTCGGATGAGAAAAAGATTTGCGACATTTACAGTCGCGTCTTGAACCTATCAACTGACCTCATCCCCCTCGACAAGCCGTTCCTCGGCCTTGGAGGCGACAGCATCACTGCCATGCAAGTTATGGCCCAGTGCAGGAGCGCCGGGATCTCGGTGACAGTCAAGGACATACTGCGAAGTAGAAGTATACCCGAGCTTGCTCTGTGCGCCCGCAAGGTCACAAAATCCGTTTTCGACCATGAGGAAAAGTTCGACCATCCCTTCCAGCTATCTCCCATCCAGCGTATGTACGCCAGCAAAATGCGCTCGATCCACGAGGAACTTCCGGAGGTCCACTTCAACCAGAGCTTCTTTATTCGCCTTACCAAATCCCTCCCTCGATCGGTTATAAAGGACGGGCTCAACGCGGTCGTCTCGCGGCATTCTATGCTCAGAGCGCGTTTTGCGGCGGACAAGGATGGCTGGTCCCAGAAAGTGTTTTCACGGGCCGAAGGATCGTACCGCTTCAAGTGCCACGTTCTCAGGTCGCTTGAAGATGTGGGCTCCGTTGGCATGCTTTCCCAACGCACTTTGGGACTAAGTGGACCTGTGTTTTCAGCCGACCTGCTGGAGCTCGGGGACCAGCAATATCTTTTCCTGGTCGCTCACCATGCCATCATTGACTGGGTCTCATGGAGGATTATTCTCCATGACCTCGAGACTTTCTTTAGCATGGGCACTCTCGGAGAAGAAGGGTCATTCCCGTTCCAGAACTGGATCAACTTGCAAGCGGAGCACGCTGCAGAGCACGGCGATCCCGATAAGTCACTACCTTTCGACATTCCAGCCGCGGACTTTGCCTACTGGGACATGCAAATGAGACCCAATCCTCTTTCAGAGACCACCGAAGGTGCCTTCAAGCTTGGTCGGGAGTCAACCGCCCTGCTACTTGGTGGCGAAGCACACAGAGCGCTGCGCACCGAGATTTTGGACTTCCTTCTGGCTAGCCTGTTCCATTCTTTCGGTCAGGTCTTCAACGACAGGAATCTACCTGCCATCTTCCGCGAGGGCCACGGCAGGGAACCCTGGGACTCTGAGCTGGACGTGTCGGGAACGGTGGGGTGGTTCACCACGATGTACCCCCTTGCCATCGACGGAAGTTCTGCAGATGACATTGTCAGCATGGTAAAGAAGGTCAAGGATGTCCGCCACCGCGTACCTGATAACGGACGGCCCTACTTTGCCTCCCGATTCCACAACGAGCGTGCCGCCAACAAGTTCCAGGATCACGATTCGGTCGAGATTTCCTTTGACTATCTCGGCCAGTTCCAGGCTCTCGACAGGCCGGATGCCATTGTGCGACAGGAGCCACGCCCTTCATTCCTGCCGCAGTCTGACGATGTCGGCAGGAACGTCGACAGATTGTCTCTGATTGAAATCACTGCCGAAGTAATCGACGGCGAGCTGCAGCATACCTTTTCGTACAACAAGCGCATGAAGCACCAGGACCGAATTCGAGCTTGGATCGATGCCACGAAACAGACGTTAGAGAGTCTCATCGTGGACATGCTCACGGCGCCCATTGATTTCACCCTGTCCGATTTTCCCCTCCTGTCCATGACTTACGGTGGGCTCGAGACCCTCCTGAGACGACAACTTCCACAAGCTGGCTTCGACGACCTGGATAATGTCGAGGAGATTTACCCGTGCTCACCTATGCAGCATGGTCTCCTCCTTAGCCAGAGTCTGTCTGGAGACGGTGTCTACGAATATCGCCATCAGATGGAGATGGTCCCCTGCGGCTCAAGGAACTTCATCGACGCCGAGCGTGTTGCAAAGGCCTGGTCTCAGGTGGTCCAGTGGCACACCTCCCTACGTACCGTCTTCGTTGAGAGCGCAGCTGAAGATGGCCTCTTCGACCAGCTTGTTCTCAAGTCCGCTGCTCCCATGGTCACGATTGTGGACTGTGACGAGCAAGACACCGCCGGCGTTTTCAAAAGCCAGAAGGCACTATCGTTCCGCAGCCAGCAGCCGCCTCACCGTCTGACGATATGCCGCGTGGCGACCGATAAGTTGGTCTGCCAGCTTGAAATCAACCACGCAATCGTCGACGGCAGTTCTGTAGCCAACATTGTCAGGGACCTTTCCCAGGCGTACGAGGGCGATATGACCGCGCAGTATCGCTTCAAGTTCAGCGAGTATATCGGCTACGTCCAGAGCAAGCCGGATTATGTAGCCATAGACTTCTGGAGTCAATACCTCGAAGGTCAAGCGCCATGCCTGTTTCCCGCCCTCGCACCACTGGAAGGTCCCGTGGATGACAAGTCTATCGGGCAGTTCGACGTCAGCCTTAGTCTTTCACCAGAGGTTGTGAAGGCCTTCTGCGAGCGGTCCAACATTACCCCGCTCAGCCTTTTCCAGGTAGCTTGGGCAATGGTTTTGAAGGTATACACCGAGTCGCCCAAGGTCTGCTTTGGTTACCTGTCATCGGGCCGGGACGCAGATTTGCCTGGTATCGAAAATGGTGTCGGTGCCTTCATCACCATGCTGGTATGCAGTCTAGACCTTTCCGATGGCAAGCTGTCAGACGTGCTGCAGAAAGCCGCGGAGGACTTCATCAAGAGTCTGCCACACCAGTACTGCGGTCTCGCCAACATCCAGCGCTCCGCCAACCTGGGCAACGACACCCTCTTCAACACCATTCTCTCCTTTCACCGAGATGAAGACGTGCCTGAGCTCAATGGTTCGGGGATCGCAATCAAGAGTCTCCACGCCCACGACCCGACCGAGTATGCCTTGAGCGTGGACATTGGCATTCTCAAGGATGTTTTATCAGTTTCAATGCAGTTCTGGACGGACCAATTGACGGGAGAACAAGTCCGCAGCATTGCTAGCACCCTCGACCAGGCTCTCTGCACCATTATCCGCCATCCCAACACTGAGGTAGGAACGGCTGCACTAGCCAGCCCATTCCACACACAAAAAATGCTGGAGTTCAACGGCAACGGCGAACCTCTCCCGAGCTCCGACCGTCTCGTGTTTACCGACATCGAGAAAAATGCCCGTACCCACCCGGATGCAGAGGCTATCTGCTCATGGGATGGATCCTGGACCTACGCGGAGCTCAACGATGTGACAAACCGTCTGGGTCACTATCTCCGAAGCCTAGGTGTCGGGCCTGAGGTTATCGTTCCGCACCTGTTCCACAAATCGGCCTGGGCAGCAATAACGATTATCTCCATCCTGAAAGCTGGAGGTGCATTCGTCGGCCTGGACCCAACCCATCCTCGTCATCGTCTCGAGACTCTTGTGGCCGATGTCAGCGCGATTATCGTCTGTGTTAGTCCCGATACCTCTGGCCTTGTCGGGGACACGGGACAGGTGAAGGAGATTATCATTGATCGGGAATTGGTTAGCAAGCTGCCCGCCAAAGATGGTCCTCCCTGCCCTGAGGTGAGACCATACAACCTGTCGTGCGTCGTCTTCACCTCGGGCACAACCGCGAAGCCCAAGACGATTGCCATCGAACACTCATCCATGACGAGCATGACCGACCTGTTGGCGCCCCCATTCAAGATGTATCGTGACACCCGCGTGTTCCAGTTCTCGGCCTATCCCTACGACGTATCCAACCACGACATTCTGGTCACCTTGCAACGGGGAGGCTGCGTGTGCATACCGTCAGAAGATGAACGGATGAACGATCCGAGTGGTGCCATACGCCGGATGCGCGCGAACTGGGCGGCTCTCACCGCTACTGTTCTGAAGCTCCTGCGACCCGAGCAGGTTCCGTCCCTGAAGTTCGTTAGTAGTGGCGGCGAGGCGATGGACAGGGAGGTCGTCGAGACTTGGGCAGGAGCAGTTGAATTGGTGAATGGTAGGTACCTTCGCTACCCCCCTCTCCGCTCGATCGTACGTCCCAATATTAAGATTTTCTACAGGTTATGGCCCAGCGGAAGTCGCCGTCTCGGTATCTGTCAGCACAATACTGACTGTAAACTCGAGCCATTCTAATATCGGCCGCTCCTACGGCGCTCGTGCATGGATTGTCGATGTGGATGATCACAACAATCTGGCGCCCCTCGGTGCCGCCGGTGAACTTTTACTCGAGGGACCGCAACTAGCAAGAGGCTATCTTAACAACCCCGAAGCAACAGCAAAGGCTTTCGTCCACAATCCCAAGTGGGCACAGGCCATGACTTCCGGCTTGAACCGTCGGTTCTACAGGACCGGTGACATTTGTCGGTTCAACACTGATGGTACTTTGAGCATCGTTGGTATGTGGAAATTAATCCAGTCTCTTCTTCATCCGTCCCCTATACTAAGGAACAATAGGCCGCCGGGATACTATGGTCAAGGTGAACGGCCAACGTGTGGATCTTCACGAGATCAACCACCAAGTCCAATCACAGCTTGACAAAAAGGCGACGGTGATTATCGACGGTCTACCACTGGACCCTCACTGCAAGAGCCTGACGCTCGTGGCATTACTGCGGTATGAGCAGCCAGGAGAGTCGTCCTCCCCGATAGCTCAAGGATCCCTGCTTCTCTGTGTTAGCGACCAGCGCCTACTCGAACACGCTGCCCTGCGGAGCGCTCTCCAAACCAGGCTACCCAAGTATATGATTCCCTCCATGTATATCCCAGTTTCCGAAATTGCCACCACCAGGAACGGCAAGCTGGACCTGCGTCGAATCCGTGACGCGGTCTCGAATCTCTCTGAGAGTGAGATTGCACGCTACTCGCTCCAGGACATCGAGAAGAAGGCGCCCGAGTCGGAAGCCGAATCAGCTCTGCAGGTGCTCTGGAGCGAGGTCCTCAACAAGCCGATCGAGAGCATTGGGGTGAATGACGACTTCTTCTTCAGTGGCGGCGACTCGTTCAGTGCCATGAAGCTCGTCGCGGCAGCTCGGGTGCGCAACATGACGATCAATGTGCCTGACATCTTCAAGGCACCGCGCCTGTCAGACATGGCCCTGGCCCTCGTTACCGGATCTAGCAGCGCTGCGGATGGTGCAGGCTCCCGAACGTCAGAACCGTTCGATCTGCTTCCCGACCTGTCGGCCCAGTCACTGGAGGATGTTAAGGTCGATGTAGCAGAGCAATGCGGCATCCAGAGCCATAGCATTGTCGATCTTTACCCCTGCACTGCTTTGCAGGAAGGGCTTATGGCTCTCTCCACTCGGTTAGGACGAGGAGCGTATAAGGCGCAGAAGGTCTTCCGCCTGACCGACAAAGACTTCGACATTTCCAACTTCAAAGAGGCATGGAACAAAGTTGCCGCTTCCGAATCCATTCTTCGCACACGGATTGTCAACACCAAGGGGTTGGGGACGCTTCAAGCTGTCGTCAACTCGGACCTGGAGTGGGTTGAGGCAGAGAGCGACCTCAACAGCTACCTTGAGGAAGACTTGAAAACCCCGGCCGCTTATGGTGCCCCACTTTTGCGACTCGCCTTGCTCCATGACTCCGGGGAACGGTACTTTGTCTGGTCTGCCCACCATGCCGTTTACGATGGATGGAGCGCCGGTATTACTTTCAACCAAGTCCGCGGCGCCCTTGTCGATTCCTCACCTCATCACGAGTCAGTTCCGTACAAGGAGTTCATTCGGTACCTCGTCCAGTGCGATTCGACGGAGCCAGCGGCGTTTTGGAGATCCCAGTTCGCGGAGGACAAGGGTATCGCCACGAGCTTCCCCATCGTGCCGGTTGGCTATCTGGCCAAGGCCCACGATACCCTGAAGACCCGCCTTTCGACCAAGGTCAGCAGCATCTCCACTGATGTCACTATTCCCCCTTCAACTATTCTTCGTGCTGCGTGGGCGGCCGTCAACGCCAAATATAGCGACACCGGCGACGTTGTTTTCGCAGCGACTCTGGCGGGCCGCACCGCGCCAGTGCCCGGTATCTCGGTCATGAACGGGCCTACTATCACCACAGTCCCCGTCAGGATCAACCTCGCTGGCAAAGACACAACTGTATCGCAGCTCCTCACCGCAGTCTATACTCAGGCCGCGAACACCATGCCTTTCGAGCACACGGGGCTGCAGAACATCCGACAAATGGGAGGAGCGGCGCGCACTGCAGTTGATTCCATCGCCAACTTGCTTGTCATCCAGCCGTCAGGTGCAGACGACCAGGCAGAAGGCCTCGAAGGCATGCAGGTTGTCCCACGGGACCTTGAAGACTTTGATAGTTACCCCCTGGTTATCTCTTGCCACACCGGCGACGATGGCACCGTCGACCTCGAGGCCAAGTACGACCAGTCTATCATCTCGAGGAAACAGATGCAGCGGATCTTGCGTCAGTACGACTTCACTATCAAGCAAATGTGCAACAAGCCCCATGCTACGCTTGTCGATATTGACACGACCAACACTGAGGACGTGGACGAGATCATGTCATGGAATGGGCCCCTTCCGGAGACAATAACAGCTTGTGTCCATCACATCGTTGCCGCTCGCACCGAGAAGAGGCCAGGTGCCCAGGCCGTCTGCGGCTGGGACGGGAACTTTACGTACGATGAGCTCGATCACACCAGCTCCAAGGTTGCAGCTCACTTGCAAGACCTGGGCGTCGGGCCCGAAGTCAAGGTGGGGCTTTGCTTCGAGAAGTCCAAGTGGAGCGTCGTTGCCATGCTCTCGGTGCTGAAAGCAAGTGGCGCATACACCCACCTGAACCCCTCAACCCCCAGCTTGACGATGAAGGGTGCGCTGGAAGACCTTGGCGCTACCATTGTCGTCTGTTCGCCACAGAATGCTTCTCTATTCACAGGTGTCGTCCGAAACGTCATTGTCGTGGACGAGAGCGTCGTCGAGAAACTCCCCGCCCCAACAGGGCCACTCAGATCCCCCGCACGCCCTGACAATGCAGCCTTTGTTGTCTTCACCTCTGGCTCGACCGGGAAGCCGAAGGCTGTGGTCGTGGAGCACCGCGGATTCAGCTCCATGCAGCACTACCAGGGCCCACAGTTGGGAATATCAGAGAACTCGCGCGTTCTCCAGTTCGCGGCTCCCTGGTTCGACATCTCCAACTTTGACACCTTTGCCACTCTCATGCGAGGTGGCTGTGTCTGCATCCCGTCAGAGGAGGAGAAGCTCAGCAATCTCGCGGGCGCCATCAACAAGTATAAAGTTAATTGGGCCACCATGGTGCCCACTGCTGCGTCCATCCTTAGACCGGATGAGGTTCCTACACTCAAGCAGTTATCGCTCGGCGGAGAGACTATTCGACCCGATCTACACGAGCGATGGAGTCGCCGTGTATCTCTGATGAATGTAAGGGATTCCCTCCAAACCTGAGTCCTCTGTGCTTCCATGACAAACTAACATGTTTTTCAGTCTTACGGGCCTGCTGAGTGCAGCGTCTTGACGACCATGGGCAACCTGACCCCCAGTGTCTCTCCTCAGAATATCGGATTGGGCCTCGGCTGCCGGACATGGATTACCGACAAGGACAATCACAACCGTCTCGTGTCCATTGGATGCACTGGGGAGCTCTGCGTGGAGGGTCCCATAGTGACTCGGGGCTATCACAACAACGCCACCATGACGGGCCAGTCATACATCGAAAATCCCGAGTTCGCGACGCACCTTGGTCTGCACAACATGCGATTGTACAAGACCGGTGACTTGGTTCGATACGAGTCTGACGGGTCACTGTTCTATGTGGGACGCAAGGACACCCAGGTTAAGATCCATGGCCGAAGGATTGAGTGCGGTGAAGTTGAACATCACATTGTGGCGAATGGTATCTCGGTTGATTCTGTCGTCGTGGAGAGGGTTTACGAGGGCGGGAATGAGGAGAGGCCATACCTCGCGGCATTCATCTATCTCGGCCCTGGTGAAGACGATCAACAGGCTTCTCAGCTGGCCATTGGGCCTTCGATTGAAGGCAGGCAACGACTGCTCAGACTGCGTCACGCCCTCCAAAATGTGCTCCAGCCTTACATGGTGCCGTCGTGTTTTGTGGTCCTCAAGGAAATGCCGCTCACCCAGACTGGCAAAAAAGACCGCAAGACGCTTCGACAAATTGGCGCCCAGCTTTCCCCCGGCCAGCTTGAGGCGTATCGCCTTGTCGATGCCGATGATGGTATCCACGGCACCACTTGCAACTCAGGAGCGGAACTCCGGCTGAGGGCACTCTGGGCCGAAGTCCTTAGTCTCTCAGAGGACTCCATCCATGCAAACGACAACTTCCTGCAAAAGGGAGGCGACTCTATCCGAGCGATAACCCTTAGCTCCGCAGCGCGCCGCGAAGGGAAGACCCTGACAGTTTCGGACATTTTCAGACATCCACTCCTGTACCAGATGGCAGAGTGTTTGGGGCAGGAAGAGGCGGCTGTCGAGCGAGATGTAACGCCATTCTCCCTCATCAACGAGACAAAGATGATGATCAGTCATGGCGCAGAAGAGTGCGGGGTTTCGGCCGATGGTATCCAGGATATCTATCCCTGTACTCCCCTTCAAGAAGGATTGATGGCAATCTCAACACGCGTACCCGGCGCTTATATTGCCACCAGGGTCTTCACAATCCCCAAATCCATTGATATCAGCGCCTTCAAGCAAGCGTGGGAGGGGGCGGTGGATCTGTTCCCTATCTTGAGGACAAGGATCATCTTGGGCCCCCAGTTGGAGTCGCTGCAGGTGGTCCTCAACGAGCGACTCACATGGGGCGAAATCAACGGCTCTGTGAAGACCTACCTGGCCCAATACGGCTTGTCTCAGGTTGAATATGGCCAACCACTCTCGCACTACGCCATTTCCACCCGATCGCGGAAGTTCGTGTGGATGTCGCACCACTCCCTGTACGATGGTTTCAGCGCGTCGAAGCTGCTTTCCGCCGTGGAGAAGCTCTACCGCGGTGATTCGGTCACCACAGGGCCAAGTTTCTACAAGTTCATCAGCTACCTTGCAAACGTTGATTCTGGCAAGTCCGATGACTTTTGGCGCGGGAGCCTCAGCGGTGGTTCGCCATCCAGCTTCCCGCGACTCCCATCCGCTGCGTACCAGCCTCGACCGGACTCGGAGTTCATCTGCTCGTTTACTATGCCACATGAAAAGACAACTGGTTTCCTGAGAACCACTGTCCTGCGGGCGGCGTGGAGTCTGATTGTAAGTTCCTCTTGAGCTTTTTTTTACGTTGCTCTTCATCTAACTTATGTGCTGCAGACCGCGAGATACGTAGAGAGCGACGATATCGTCTACGGGGAAACACTCTCCGGCCGCAATGTTCCCGTTAGCGGCGTGGAGGAAATGATGGCACCATGTTTCGCCACCGTGCCCATCCGCGTGCGCCTCGATCGACAGCAATCGGTGAGGCAGTTCTTGAGCAACGTCCAAGAGCGCTCCTCTGCCATGATCCCGTTCCAACACCGCGGGTTGCAATCCCTGAGGAGTCTGGGCCCGGACGTCCATGACTCGCTGAACTTCAACAATCTCTTCGAGATCCAAGAGGGTGGCGTGATACCTCGGGCCGACTTCCTCACCGAGGTTCAAGACAAGAAACTGCTCGAGGGCTTCTTTGATCAGTATGCGGTCGTGATGGAGTGCATCCTCGCGGAGCACAACACTGTCACCCTGGAGGCTCGATACGACAAAGACGTCCTCAGTGACTGGCAGATGGAGAGTCTATGTCGCCAACTCAGTCACGTCGCCCAGCAACTCTGCACCGTGGACATCGACATGGCTGTCAACGATCTTAACCTAATCAGCCCTGAAGACATCTCCACGATCCAGTCGTGGCAGGAGACGGACGACATGGAAACCGTCGAGTCAACGGTGCATGAGGTATTTTCCGAGCAAGTCGCCCTCCGCCCCGACAGCATTGCCATCTCAGGATGGGATGGCGAGATGACATATCGAGAACTTGACGACATATCCACCAATCTCGCCAAGTCTCTGGTGTCGAGGGGTGTCAGGCAGGACGACATTATCCCCGTCTGCTTGGAAAAGTCAAAGTGGGCCATTGTCGCTGCCCTCGGAGTCGCCAAGGCCGGAGGAGCAGTGGCCCAACTCGGCATCACGCAGCCCTCGAGCCGGCATCAGGAAATCCTGGAAGATGCCAACGCAAAGTTCGTCATTGTATCCCGACAGCAGCAAAATTTGTTCGAGGGGGTCATCGAGACTCTCGTCGTGGATACAGGGAGTATCAATGCCATGAGCCGCGAGATGGTAGACCTGCCCAAAGTCATGCCTTCGAGCGCAGTGTATGTGCTCTTCACCTCCGGAAGCACTGGCCGACCCAAGGGAATAGTAGTCGAGCACCGAAACCTATGCACGAGCTCAAGGGCTCACGGAGTCGGACTCAATGTCCACCCGGGAACAAGAGTCTTCCAGTTTGCGGCCTATACCTTCGACATCAGCTGCGCCGACATCTTCACCACCTTACAGCGTGGGGCAACGATCTGCATCCCCTCCGAAGAGGAGCGCGTCAACGACCTTGCCGCTGCCATCGCCAAGTACAATGCCGACTGGATGTTCTTGACACCCACCGTCGCCCAAATGCTCGATCCTGCCACTGTCCCTACCCTCCGCACCCTCGTTCTTGGTGGGGAGGCACCGACTGAGGATAACATCAAAACGTGGTCCGACAAGCTCCAGCTCATCCTCATCTGGGGCCCTGCCGAAACTACTATCTACGCGACTGGTACACCACCCACGACCTTGGACACCACCCCAGCGCGACTTGGGAATACAATGGGATGCCGCCTATGGCTCTGCGAGCCTGAAAACCACGACAAGCTTGCCCCTGTGGGGTGTGTGGGGGAAATTGTTCTCGAGGGCGCCTTAGTGTCACGAGGCTATCTGAACGACAAGCAAAAGACCACAGCATCCTATATCCAAGATCCAATCTGGGCCAAGAGTAATGCCAACAGTGACAAGGGGCGTCGCCGCATGTACAAGACCGGTGATCTGGCGCGCTATGACGCAGACGGCGTTTTGCGTTATGCCAGCAGGAAGGACAACCAGGTGAAGCTTCATGGCCAACGCCTCGAGCTGGGAGAGGTGGAACATCGCATTCTGAGCCATTCTGGTGTCCGCCATGCCGTTGCTCGGATCCCCCGCGCGGGACCCCTGAAGGACAAGCTCGTCGCCACTCTGAGCTACGAGACCATTCCCGAGCCTTCCAGAAACGGCAGAAGCGCCAGCGGCATCACTAACGCCATGCCACTACAGCCGCTCGACAAGTTCCATAAGGAGTCGATTGATGTTGACCTTTCCGCCATTCGACAAACGCTGGAAGACAGCCTCCCCAGCTACATGGTTCCCTCCATATGGATCAGTGTAGAGGCCATCCCGCTGAACATGAACGGCAAGATCAACAGGAAAACCGTCAATGAATGGTTGGAGGACATTGACCAACAGCTGTACCAGTCTCTGCTCCAAGACTCCGACGACAAGGAGGCCGCCACTCAGCCATCGACACACGAGGAGCAGGTACTGCAACGCCTGGTTGGTTCGATCCTGAACCTCGATGCCCCAAGTCTCGGACGGTCTTTCTTGAGCTTGGGAGGCGACTCAATCACCGCCATGCAGCTGCGTGGTAAGGGGCGTGTTGAGGGAATTGATTTAACCGTACAGGATATCCTCAAGTCAAAGAGCCTGATAGCCCTTGCGGCCAAGGCGCAGTCCGCCAGAGCGGCTCTGGTTGCGCACCAGAAGGAAGATTTTGGAGTTTCCTTCGGCCTGTCGCCAATTCAGAGCTTGTTCTTTGAGATGTCTCAGTCAACGACACATTTCAACCAGAGCTTCATATTGAAGATCAACCAAGCAGTCACAGCTGAGCGGCTGCAGCAGGCTGTCGAGAACGTCGTGTCTCGCCATTCGATGCTCCGCGCGAGATATCACCGCGACTCTGACGGCACATGGTCCCAGAGCGTCGCGGATGACATCCAAGGATCTTTCGACTTCTGCGTGGATGAGGTTTCTGGGCGGGAGCAGGTGTCCCAGATTCTTGCGCAGCGGATCGACCTCGACATGGACATTCAAAATGGTCCCCTTCTTGCCGTCCACCTGTTCGAGGTGGGTGGCAACATCGAGCAATTGCTCTTCCTCAGCGCCCATCATCTTGTTGTCGATCTAGTATCCTGGCGCATCATCTTGAACGACCTCCACGAGCTTCTCACGACCGGCAAGTTGAGCAGCGAGGCCCCGCTTTCCTTCCAGACGTGGCTGCGCCTCCAGCAGGAGCATTGTTTGTCACTCAAGGCCGACGAGATCTTGCTACACAAGACTCCAGCTGCTGATTTCGAGTACTGGGGAATGGAGGAACAGTCCAACGTATTCGGCGACATCACTACGAGCGATTTTGCCCTGGACGCGACCATGACGGAGAAGCTCTTCGGATCCAGCAACGCGGCGCTCAACACCAATCCCGAAGACATCATCCTGGCCGCAATTATGCACTCGTTCCAGTCAACCTTCTCCGATAGGAAGATGCCCCCGGTTTTCTGCGAGGGCCACGGTCGCGAGTCATGGTCGACGGAAATTGACGCCAACGGTACCGTCGGCTGGTTCACCTCGATCAGCCCTGTTCACCTCGCCTCTACTGGGTCTAAGCTTGTCGACACCGTACGAATGACCAAGGACTTGCGACGCAAGGTCTACGGCAACGGAGTGTCAGAATTCAGCTCCAACTTCCTCTCCGAGCACAGCAACGAAGAGTTTGGCAAGGACTCCCGCATGGAGATACTCTTCAACTACATGGGCAAGTATCAGCAGCTCGAGACAAAGGATGCATTCTTCAGCCAGGTCGACCTAGACACTACGTCGGTCGCTGCGAGCCAAGTCGATAACAGACTTGAGCGGTTTGCCCTCATTGATGTGAGCGTGGTCGTTATCCAAGGCCAAGCCCGCATCAGCTTCGCACACAACAAGCATATGCGCCACCAGGACAAGATTCGCCAGTGGATCTCTACCACTCGCGACGCCATTATCAGTGCTGCTGAGGCCCTGGTGTGCATGGGCTCGCAGAGGACCGTTAGCGACTTTCCACTTCTCCCTTCCTTGGATTCGGACAAGCTGGCTACGCTCGAAAGGGCTCTCACGAATGGAGGCATTGCCATGAACAATGTGCATGACATCCACCCGTGCACTCCCCTTCAACAGCACATGCTTGCCGCCCAGGAAGAGTGCCTAGGATCCGGCCTTTACGAAGTCGAGGTTTCCCAGCAAATCCTCGCCAATCGAGATGCACCTTTCAGGGGTAGGGTCAACATCAATGCCGTCCAAGAGGCATGGCAGAAGGTGGTCGACCACCACGCGATCATGCGCACCGTTTTTGTCCCCAGTACCTCCCGGCCTGGCTACCACGATCAAGTAGTCCTCTCATCCTACCGCCCTGATACCCCAGTCATCATCTGCGCCAACAAGGACGACCTCGTCAGCCGCATCAAGAGCTACAAGTCGAACAACTACTGCGACATCGACAGCAACACCGACATTCGGCCCCATCAGAGGTTCACACTCTTCGTTACTGCAGACGGGATGAGAACGGCCTGCAAGCTCGAGGTCAGCCACGCGCTGGTCGATGGCATGTCCACTACCATCTTATTCCGCGATCTTATCCAGGCGTACGGAGGGCGACTACACGCCAAGCCAGGCACGGGTCCCTACTTTGGAGACTACGTTGCATGGCTCGAGAAGCAGAGCTCGCGTGCCTCTGTCGACTACTGGCGCAACCTCCTTGGCTCAACTCATGCACTCTCTGCCATTCCCACTCGACGAGGCAAGCACAGGCTGCTCGAGGTCGACCTCAGCCCCACCGCCGTAGCGGACATTCCTTCGTTCTGCCAGCTCCATGGCGTGACAATGGCCACCTTCTTCCAGACTGTCTGGGCCCTCGTGCTACGACAGTGCGTCGCCCGCTCCGGGGACGCACCACTCTTCGGGTCCATGACAGCGAACCGCGACGCGGCAATTTCCGGGGCTGAGGACATGGTGGGGCCGATGACAAGTATGCTCCTGTGCAGGTCCAAGCTTGACCCCAGCATGGGAGTGAGTGAGTTGCTGCGGCGGACGCAGAGGGAGGTCCTGGAGGCTATGCAGCACCAGGGTGGGCTGGCCGAGGCCCTGGAGGAGATACGGAAGGGGGAGGAGAAGGCGGCTGGTGCGACGAAGGGTGGGATGAGCTTCTGCAACTCTGTCATGAGTTTGCAGTATGTAGATGCCAGCGCGAACACAGCCGGACAACGCAAGGCTGCTCGTGGACCACCGAGGATGAAGAAGGCGGAGGTCACGCCTCTAGGCCTCAACGAAAACAAGAAAAACGCAAACCTCGCTGTCAAGAGGACCAAGCCAAAGCAGCCAGTCAACAGCGACGACGGCCACATCTCTCTAAAGGTCCTCGGCTACCGCGATCCGAACGAGTACGATATGAGTGTCGGGGTCCAAGTCATCAACGGAGACAAGACAACCATGCGCGGAACGCAGATCAAGGCGGGCTTCGCGTACTGGACTGACGCGTTGAGCGAGGCTAGCGCGAGGAGGGTTGTGCGGGCGTTCCAGAGGTGCTCTGAGGAGCTGATCTGGAGTAGTGGGCTGAGGGTGTGGATGGTGATGAGGAGACTTGGTTGATCTGGATTGTTTCTTTGTCTTCCTGATTTCCTGCACAAAAGGGAAGGATGTTTATAAGTTTTCTGAGATATCTGGCGTTGCCTTAGGGGCGGTGGTTCTGACGTTTGTTTATTTATTTACATGTTTCAAGTCTTAAGATCTTAATAATTACAAGAGGTCCCACTGAATTTATATTGAACGAGAAGAAAACTGTCCCGCGAACGACATGGCACATGAATATCGTACGTGTCGACGTGGGCATGTGAAAGAAGCATATCGTTGATGATATAAGAACCTGGTATAGTCTAGAACTTCATAGACTGTGCCACATGGTACTGGACAGGGGTGGCGGGGACAATGCTGAATGCTGAACACAGATCCAAGGTCAGTCCAAGAAGCTTTCCATGAATGCACCACCAAGATCTTGACAATCTATATAGTCGCAGAGTGGTAAGCAATGGAGACTGCTCCTACTACGAGCCGGCACATGTATATGACATACTATTGGACTTTCATGCGGATGGAGGCACATGATCCGAAATTCAATGGAGACTAACTTGCGGGTGGGTTGTTTTACATGTCGAGAGTCCCCGCAGTGAGGTTGGTTAGCATCCGCTTGGATTACTGAGAATAGAGATGGAGTATACATCCTCTATTTCGAATTTTCTCTCTTAAACGTCCCCTGTGCTCACAATCACGCGGCGCGTGGATATTATCAACATGCTGGGAGTAACAGGTGCTGCTCAGACGAGAGGGGGCTCGCTCGATGGGCGTTTCAAGTGTCAGATGATTCAAGAACAGTGACAGGTCATTTGAAAAGCTCTGGCCTCGAGCGTACTTAGGATGTAGTGAACAAGAACTGATATTGCTAGGAATAAAGCTCAAAATCAATATATAACGGACGACTCGCAGTAAGGAATAAGTGCTATCAAGCTTCTAGCGTCCAACCCCCGTGGGACGAAAACAACATAAAATCAAACAAAAGAATAATTTCCGATTCAAGCTTGACCACAACTTCCCAGCCGACTTATTAAGCTGCAGTTGCTCATGTCGACAAGAAGTGTTATTTAACACGGAGCAAGAGATGTGGGATAGGTGATCATCTTCCATTCACACACCCATTCAAGCATGGGGAGGGCCCGGCGGGCCAGGGGGCGGCGGGGGCGGCGGGGGCGCCTCAGGGGCGGGAGGCTCCGGGTCCGGGGGCGTGGGGTGAGCGGGACCATTCCGGTTCTGGATGTCCGACCGATTGTAGTCAACCGTCCCATCCTCAACTCCCTTCAGCTCGTCGAGAGAATCGTAGCACTTCACCCTGATTCCGATGCCGTTGTCGTACTGCTCGTACAGTTCGAGAGGGACCATCATCTGCAGCAGCCCCGACTTGCCGGAAATTTCCGAGTAACGCAGCGAGAGTCGCTCTTCAATGTCGAGGCCCTTGATGTAGTCCTTCATGCCTTTCTCACTGGTCGGCCACCAGTGATCCTCCGGGATCCATACCTTGGTGACGGAATTGTACTTATCCGCATCCGCCCAGACAATGCAGTACCTGATTCCGCATTAGTCACGATCCCCCTCAGCCCTATGTGATGAGCACATACCTGTTGTCCGAGCCAACATCCCACTCTCCAGGACTGGGACTCAGATACTTCCCCAGGCCGGTTTGGGCCCTCTCGTCCCTGAAGCCACCCATATCAACAAACGTTTCAAAGTCATTAAGCTCGTTTGCTTCGACCTGTGTCCAATGTGTGAGTATGTTTTTATCTACATCATGAACTGGAACCCGAAGGCACTGAAGTGCGGTACCTTGTTAACAGTCCGATAGCCAATGACAGTCTCCCGGTTGCGCTTGGTCGAGCGAGACGGCGCGGCTGCGGCGAAGCCGGCCAGGGCCACGGTCAACAGCTGGGTGGCGGTGAAATGCATGATTCTCTTGTGCTCGTTCTCTGGATCAATTGAGAACCCAGGTGAAAAGATTAAAGGAGTATGCGATTTAGAGACTGGGCTTTGAAGGTGTGGGTGATGGGACTGCTGGATGAGTGATGCAAAAGAACAGATAGAACTGGTCGCCGGCGGCTACTTATATATACATCTATCATTGCGTTCTCACGATATCGTCTACGATCTATACATAGAGAGCTCGGGCTCACGTCCCATATCGCGAGCATGACGGTAAGCGATAATTGCGGGTTTGGGTCTGAGGCTTACATTACTACGGATATCCCACGCCTAGACAACCGCCTGTAGCCGGCTTAGAAGGGTCATAAGCGCTATACCTAAGTTTGTCGCTACCCGCCTATTGCTTTTTCGTAGTAAGAGGACTCATCCTCGGGGCTGGGGTGGCGGACCATGTCGGAAGAGCGAGCCCTGTTTAGGCGTTGGCATTGCGCCTTTCCACATAGCTAAGCTTATATTCAAGGTTCACCTGCGAAACATAGACTGACACCTCAGCTTGCTTTATAATTGGTGCGGAATAGGAACTGGAATCCCGGCAATATGTACACATCTAATAAAGTGACAATTCAATTGCGCTGACCGAATTATTAGGACTTTCACGTCTACGCAAACACTACACCTCAATCCTAATGTGGATATTTCGCGTCGACAAACCAATTCTCACCCATTTTGAACTGGCAGCTGTTTCCTTCTACCGTCACTGTCAATACGTCTTTCCTTATCTCACAGCATGTAGCTGTTACCTAGGATAACCGCACAGACTCGACAACTACCCGGCAATCGGGTCATAATGGCGGCAACGCCACGTGCTCTCTTTCTCGAAGGCTGGTGGTATTGGGGCGCCTCCGACACATGCGGAATCAACTTCAAGGCGGACAGCACTGGAGAGGTATGTAAAGTCACCTAAGAAGACCCACACGACCGCACCTGACGCTTGTATCTAGTTGGTCTGCGGTCACGGGACGTCTCTTTTCATTGCAGCTATATGCCCCTACGCCGTGGACGCGAAGATGGTGCGGCCTGTGCTCAGCAAAGGCGATGATGGCGTCGACATGGCCACGGTCCGCATCCGCAATACCAACACGAGCAAGCTGATCCACGCCAAGTTCCCCGTAATTGACGGCGAGGCCGCCGCATCCGGCGACTTCAGCATTGACGGCGTGAGCGGCACGGCAGCGCGCCTCCAGCTCGACTTCATCGACCCCGCCGGCTCCCGAACGGGCAAGCTTCTACCAACAGGAAACGCCGTAGACAAGCTTGACGGCGTGCGCTCCACGATCATCGACGCCGCGAACCCGTGTTGCTTTGTCCTAGCGTCAGACCTCGGCGTTGCGGGGACCGTCTCCCCGGCCGAGATCGACGCTGATGCGAACCTGCTCAGTAAGCTGGAGAGGATCCGGCGGCTGGCCGCCGTTAAGATGGGCCTCTCAAAGACTGTGGACGACGTGCCCGGCAGCGTACCCAAGATCGGCTTCGTCTCTGCGCCGCAATCGTCGTCGTCGGCCCACGTGGTTGTCCGCGCCATGTCCGTCGGCCAGCCGCACAAGGCCATTCCCATCACCGTTGCGCTGGCCGTGGCCGCGGCATCCAAGATCCCGGGGAGTACCGTCTTTGAGAACGTAGTCAAGGCTACGGATGAAGAGGAGACGGGTCTGATAATTGGCCACGCCAGCGGGCAGTTAACAGTGGCTGCCGAATTTAACGGGGAGGGCCATCTTAGCCGGGCGAGTGTGTTCAGGACCGCGAGGAGGTTGATGGAAGGGAAGGTCTTCTGGAAATAGATTTAACGGACTAGCGTCGGAAGTCTTTACCGTGTGTGTGGCAAGCAGTGGTGGTCGATCAGTACATACATATCACGATTGTGCAGCTACAGATGAACACATTAATATTCCAAATCTAGTTCTTCATCTCATCATTTGCCCTACCAATCTCGGCATCTCGCTTCATATCTCATCCTCTTCTTCTGCAGCCTTGTCCACCAGGATATACCTATCCCTGCCATCCGTCTGGTGCTCCACCGCAAGCTTCTGGAGGTGCCCCAGCATATTCTCAACCACCGTGTCTCTCTTGCTGCGGTTCTTCCTACCAAGGTTGTTGAGCCAAGTGACTTTGTTGAGAGCCAAGTACACAATTGCAATGAAAACGGTGACGCCAAAAGAGTAGAGCCAAATGACGACGACAGTGACCACATCCGTCCACCCGTCCGCCCTCTGGTGCCAGACATCAAGCGGCGCGGTGGCCTGAGCCCTGCCGGTGAGCCAACCGAATAAGCAAAAGAGCGTGGCGATAACGTCAACGACGAAGATTGCGCCCACGAGCTGGAAGGAAGGCCACGTCTTGGCGCCGCGCGTCACAAAAATGAGCCAGCTCTCAGTGAGTGCAACCTCCAGGAACAGAATCCCCTGTACCGCACCGAAGTTCTGGACGATACCGCCGTTGGCTAGGAACATGGTCCCCCGGATAATCCAGGTTCCGATTGCGAGGAGGATCCCTAGAACAATACTGATGACCCAAGTCTTGGGGAGCTGCCACTCGACCGGACGCGGCTCGTAGTGTGCGTTATCGTAGGCCACCGCGATTGTTGCAAGGTCGGCGAATAATGCGAGGAATACAATCAGGTCGACCGTGATGGTCTCGTTGATGATGATCATCGACAGGGTCAAGTAGACCTCGAGGTGAAGACACAGCGCTATACGGTACCGGACATATGCCTTCATGCGCTGGAAAATCTTGCGCGACGTCTTGATCGCCAAAACGATGGTGCTCAGCCCGGGGGCCAGGAAGACAATGTCGGCGGCCGCCTGCGCTGCTTCGGATGCCCCCTCAACTGCAATCCCGCAGTCAGCCTTCTTGAGGGACGGCGCGTCGTTGACGCCATCCCCAGTCATGGCCGTGAGATGGCCACGCTGCTGAAGCATTTCGATCACAACATACTTGTGCTCGGGAAACACCTCGGCGAACCCGTCCGCCCGCTCGACAAGGTCGCGTTGGACGCTACCCGCAAGGTCTCCGCGAATAAGTTTCTCAGAGTTGTAGACTTTCGTACCGAGTGAGAGCATCTTGCATGTTTCTTGCGCGATTGCGATGGCGTCTCCAGTCAGCATCTTAACCGGAACCCCAAGCTGACCTGCCTCGACGATGGTTTGTGCGGTGTCTTCCCGGGGCGGGTCAAACATGGAGAGTAGCCCCAGAAGAACCCAATCCTCGTCATTCTTCTTCACAGCCACCCCAAGCGAGCGGAACCCGCGACGGGCGAACTCCTGGACTTTTCCCTTGTAAGCATCACTTGTCTCCTCAGGTGGGTCTGCCAGCCTGAGTATGGCCTTTGGGGCACCTTTGGCGCAAATGTACTTGTCGTCTCCGAGTCGACACTCCGATGTGATTCGCTTCGACACCGCATCGAAGGGATAGAACTTTTCCGTCTCCCAGCCTTGCCGTAGGATCTCGCGAGCCGTCGGATATCGTTTAAGCGTCAGGACTGTGACCTTGTCGATGGGGTCCAAGGACTTGATGTTGTGCGACGACGCGAGGGCGGCGACGGCCATCATCCAGTTGACGTCCTCGCCCTCGGAGACGAAGGGGTCTCGGATGCTGAGTTTATTAGCTGTCAGTGTGCCTGTCTTATCCGAACATAGGATATCGACTCCCTGGACCGATGGTCAGCTCTTTTATTTTCGGATTTTAACGGTCTGGGAAGTAATTACCGCCAGCGACTCTATCGCAGTCAGTTTCTGCACAATGGCCTTCTGTTTGGCGAGGTACGCAGCTCCGACAGCGAGGGTCGTGGTCGTAACGACGGGCAATCCAACCGGAACGCCAATAATCAGCAGCACAAGCGCATAGTGCAGCAAATTCTGCGAGCCAGGAAGTGCAATCCCCAGGTTGCGATAGAAACCGCCAATCCACGCCGCCAGGATCCAAAACATCACCAACACCAGAAGCGATGAGCCGATGCTGTCCATGACTGCCTTGAAATGTCCCTGGTCTCTCGCCTCCTGGACCAGCTCCGCGGTGCGCCCAACAAATGACCTCCTCGCAGTCGTGACTACAACGGCAAAGGCCTTGCCGCGCTTGCAGCCGGTCGTGTAGTACACGAGATCACCTACGTACTTTTCGACGGCCAGGGACTCGCCCGTGATGGCGGACTGGTCAGTAGCGACGACGGCGTTGGACCGGATATCTGGACGACCGGCAGAATCCCTTCTCTTCCGGGGCGCCTTCTCAGGATTATCCTCGTTCCCGTTTTCGTCATCTTCGTGGCTGCTGTTTTCAACCAACCGTTCCTCGGCTTTGAGCTGTTTATAGATCTCAAAGTCTTCTGGGCGACTGTAGTCACAGACAAGACGAGCATCAGCAGGTACTGTATCGCCCTCTTGGATGATGACCTAGCAAAGAAGCGTGCGTTAGCAACTACCCCATTTTGATACGTAAACTCCTGGGGAACTAATCGTACAATGTCGCCAGGGACAAGTTCTCGAGCCAAGACACTTTTCTCGCCCCCATCCCTCACAACGGTGCAGCGCATGGCTATGTCACCCTTGAGACTAGCAACAACGTCCGCCGCCTGCTTTTCCTGGTAGAATCCGACAGAGGCATTAAGCAATAAAATTGCCAATATAACACCAAAGTCAATCCAGTCTCCAAGGCCGGCGGCTAACAGTGCAGCGATCTCCATCACTGATTTCAAAGTTAGATGCATGCTCCCATTGAAGGTGGCGTCCAAAAAGCTTGCCATAGAGGATTGGCCCCATGAAGTAGGTGATGATCTTCAACAAGACGTTCTTCTTCTCTGTTGTCAATTCGTTCCATCCCACGAACTTCCTCCTCTCGTCGACGGTGGACTGCGACATGCCGGAATGGATATCCGTCGTGAGCCAAGCGTCCGGTACTCCCGTAGGCTGATGATGTGCACCATGTTCATCTTCGTCATGACTTTTCCAAAACTGCCACCATCTTAGCTTGTGGGTTTTCCCCTGGTCCTTCTCTTGATTCACTGCACCACCCTCATCGCGATAGGTGCTGATATATCTGTCCAAGGCAGGATACTCCCCAAGATCTGGAAAGTCGGACTGTGCGGCACGGCCAGACTCGTGGCTAATGCTGGGATGGGCCTCGACATCGTCTTTCAGATGGCCATTCTTATGCCAATGAAGGAACTTCGGCATGATGTCGGCCAAGTGAGCACGACGCCTTCGAATGTCCAAATGCGTGGGGCTGAGCGTGACGATTCTAGATACTCTTCTCACACGACAAAAGGGGGCCAAGACTAAGTGGGAGTTGGTATATACTTCTAGAAAAACACAGGTAATCTGCAAAGCTATATTACCTGCACTGACGTAGCGGTGTAGTAACCGCCGTGCCGTCGTTCCCGTGGTGTCTTGCACACGTGGCCAACCAATTGCTTTGCTTGTGTAACGGGCGGACGACAGACTTATCCCCGACTGCAGTCTTCTGCCTTTGAATTAGCCAGTATGCCTTGCGTACCTGAATAGAGAGACCGGATGCAGTTTACCAGGAAAAGAAAATCCATAGTTCCGGGGTGGATAAGCCGGAACGGGCGGAACGGGCGGGTATCTCCTCCACTGGTAATCCCGACGTCACTAGTCCAGAGAGCATACCAGCAGACTGCACCGACTACAGACCTTAGCGCGAACACTAACCAGAATCCTGGTATGACAAACGCTGTGAAGCCCAAATTGTGCGACTTATGCTGAGGTAACACTGATATCTAGGTCGTGAAGCAGCATACCATTTGCCACGAAGGGAACTCTGCGCCAAGAACACACCACATCACCCCCCTACCTATATAATTATAACCGTCTAGCTATATCCTGGAAAGAGTGGTTCTGAACGAGGGTATACCTGCATAGCCGAGAGAACCGGTACACCCGTCGCCGAGGTTTTGTGGAACCACAAGGTAACAAAGAGCGCCACCTTTGCCAAAGGCCAAACTGACGTCTAGTCCCACGGACACACGAACTTCCTATTGACATTTCACAGCAGCGCCGAGTCTGCTGTGCAGCATCATATGGAAGACGCCAGAGACGCCCACCTACTCAGCCTAGAAGGTCCCGAAGGCAGGGGACGTTCTCGATTTCAGTCCGATGGCCCGCACCACGAGGGACCGTCATCTCGAATCAACGGTGATACAGGGGAATCCCCAGCGGGACCAAGCCGGACGCAGTCTGGCAATTATACGTATAATGAAGAGCACGCGGGCGGGGATTCGCACCCCCGACCTACCCAGCGAAGGTCAACCCACGCATCCATGATGGACCGAAGGCGAAGTATCCCAGAACACTTCTACAACCTGGACGAAGTGGCACTTCCGAACCCAGTCGAAAACCCCGATGAGCGCCCCGTATACCGACACCAGAGTCTCGAACAACAATATCGCGAGGGTCGTCGGACCAGCCGCGACAAATCAGCGGATGGTTCGACGCCGGAGAAGCCTCATGTTCGGAGAAGGTCGAGCCAACCTTCAGCGGACAGAAGGCGAAGCGTCCCGGACCATTTCTACAACCTAGACGAAGTAGCGCTTTCGTGCCCCGTCGAAAACCCCGATGAACGACGCATATGCCGGCATCGCACCCTCGAAGACAGACTTTCCAGCGAGGACCGGACAAGACGCGACACGACAACGCACGTGTCGTCGCCCGAGGGCAAAGACGCCGAAAAAGGCGCTGACAAAGGCGCCGAGAAGGAAGTACCAAACCCACAAGGCATATTCGCGTCTCGAGCCATCACGGAACTATGCACCATATCCCACCTCATCTTCTTCTCCATCCTCGGGACGCTAGCTCGGCTGGGCCTGGAGGCCCTGACAGAGTACCCCGGTGCACCAGTTGCTTTCACAAGCCTCTGGGTCAACTTTTCAGGAAGCCTGTTTCTCGGGTTCCTCGCCGAGAGCTCAGACAGATTAAACGCAACGAGAATGGAGGACCGCTATGCCGACCAACGCGAAGGCCCGAGCAGCAACAGCAGCCGGACCATGCACGACGAGGAGGAACGGGCTGGGCAGGCGGCGGAGGAGCAGCAGGAGGACGCTGACGACCTACCACCACGGCGACAGCCATCCCTGCTATATGTTGGCTTGTCAATCGGATTCTGCGGCTCATTCACGACATTTTCATTCTTTATGCGGGATGTGTTTCTCTCCCTCTCTAACAACATGACATCGCCCCCGCCATCCCGATCCATCGGTGACAACTTCATGGCCCCCATGGCCGTCATAATCGGCACTCTGTTCATATGTCTAGCTGCCATCAGAGCCGGGGCGCACATCGCCATCCTGGTGGGTAAGGTGAACTGGGTACTCCCCGGCAGCATGCACTTCCTCCTCAACAGAGCCATGCTTGCCATCGGCATCGGGGTGTGGGCCGGCGCCATAGTCATGGCCGCGGTACCGCCTGACAGGCCATCCGGGCCGGCAAGTAGGGGCACATGGGCGGACGAAACGTGGCGAGGGCTGGTCTTGTTCGCGCTAGTCTTTGCTCCGGTGGGATGCATCGCTCGCTTTTACCTGAGCAGCAAGCTGAACGGTCTCCACCCTGGTTTCCCGATCGGTACGTTCGCTGCCAATATTATAGGTACGGCGGTTCTCGGAATGGCCTGGGACCTTCAGCATAGCCCTCCGGGAAGCTCTCGAGTTGCTTGTCAGGTGCTCCAGGGTGTCATGGATGGGTTTTGTGGCTGCCTGACAACAGTCAGCACCTGGGCTGGCGAGCTCGGCAGTCTGCGGAGGCGGCATGCGTACGTGTATGGTGGTGTCACGCTCGGGGTTTCGCTGGCTTCACTCGTGGTGATCATGGGCTCACACCTATGGTCGAAAGGTTGGATGGAGCCAACGTGTTCGGTAGTGTAGTAGGTTGAAGTTAAGAGATGTTTTCAATGCTCACATGCGATGACCTTATAATCCGTGTAACATCAGGTTTCAACTTAATAACAGAGTTTCAGATACTCTAGAATGTCCACGCGCCAGTGTTTTCACCTCAGGCACCCCCTTCGTCTCATCACTCTGCGTCTTATCTGGACAGTATCACCCGTACCGAATTTAAAGGAGACGTCTAGAACCTAGCCCTAAATTCAATTTCATTTTGGTATATATTCTTATATTTGACACTATGTGTTTACTCTGGGAGCCCATGGGCCCCTGCCTCGCCGATGTTGGAAGTCCTTATCCGCCGCTAAGAGAAGGGCGGATACTGGTAATTGTGGACAGCATCAAAGATCTGTGCCGACCAAGTCATGGAATCCATGATTTCGGAAGGCCATTCCTGGGCACCGAAAAACATGCCATTGCCATCGATGCCGTACTCGAACTGGTCCGACATGAGGGTCGGGCCGGCGTCGCCCGGCGTCACGATCGACACCTCGCTCTGCGGTGTGTGCAAGTCATTGACAAATTGCGGTTGGCCTTGAACATCCGCTTGTACACGTGAATCCTCTGGCGGTTCGTTAAAAAATCAAGAATTTGGCAAGATTATGGTTGACATGACTTACTCCACTTATTACCACACTCTCGCAATCTCGCCATCATATCTCTCGCCATACGGGCCCCATCTGAGTTCGTACTAAGTGCCTCAAACACCTTGAGACACGTCTCCGCATCGTCATCCAGCGCGGCCACGCTTCCGTCCTCGTCAGACGGTCTCCTCCGCCGGGTGAATATGCTGGCTACAAGCAAGATAGAGCTTGCGCAGATGAGGCACGAGATCATCTGCCACCAGGGAAAGTCGTATACCAGCTCTCTCTGGTCGGCGACATTGCGGAGCAAGTGTGCCGTTCCCTGGGCCTCGGTGACACAGGTCTTCTCATATCGCTCTACCGTATAGCGTTCATCTTGTGACAAGTTCATCGAGCCATCGTCAAGGTCTCGCAGCAGGGGGATCGAGAGGTAGGGTCTATGTATCAAGGCCCGGAGATGGTGAAACTTGATTGCTAACATATTCCGCTGCCGTTCGAATGATCTGGTCAGCACGCCATAGCTAAATCACAGTAAAGACAGGATCATACCTGTTTCTTGAAGATAGTTGACGACTCGAACGCATGCCCGAAGTCGAAACGCATCGCTCGCGGAAGACTAGCCTTCCATTCCAAGAGCTGTTTATCCAATATTCCCGTACTTTTCAAGCCACTCGTTGATACCTTTTGGCTGTTCGGACTGTACAGGTCGTGCAGGACGTAGCCAATTATCTTGGATAGCGCAATAACGCATAGAAAATAGTCCCCCGTCGTTGGGCCGCTCGGTTCCACAACTTGATTCTCTTCATTTTCCCAATCAACGTCTGCATCGTGAAGACGGGATGGCAGTCGGATGTAGCAGGTGTCGTCGTGAATTGCGGGCGGCCTCCCGAGTTGTAAAGCTAGAAGGCGATCGAGGACGTATATCGAGTACCAGACCCTCCGATAAGTCTCAGCTTTGACGACAGCCTGTCTCCCTGGGCCTGCCTCGCCTTTCGGGTCGACGTGGAGGCCGATGCTCTGGCCTATCCGTACGGCAAGCCCAAGGGTTACCCAGCATCTACACTAAAATAAGCTTTCTTGAAATTCTACCTTCATTCTTGGAGGATGTTGCAAACCTGTCCGTTTTACACACGGCGAGGAGGTAAAAGCACTCCGCCAGAAGAAAGGAAACCCTATTAATCGATCTATCCCCTGCTGCGACTTTGGATAGAGCGAGGGCGCGGTGGAAATAATGTTCATGTGCCGAGCTTGCTCTGGGAAAGGAGGTGTAGTAGGCGCCAATGGCGAAGAGGATATCTAGGATAGTCAGCTCGCGTTTAAGTCTATTGGGTTGACCCATAAGCAAGGTAACATACATAAAAGAGCCAGCCAGGAAAAGTCGATATCATCGCTGACGCCGTTATCACGGACGTCTCGGTACATCTTCGTAAACGACGACCTCGGTATGAACGGATACGCCACATGGATCGTAGTAAAATAAATGTCAAGGTACCCTTCCGCAACTTCGGGGCTCGGAAGGTCAACCGATGCATCGCAAGCGGCAGCATCATCCACGTCGTCCTGCTCGTAGCTATCCATCCCCTCGTCCCGCTCCGACGGACTCCCCTCCTGCAGGACGCGCTTCACGAAATTGAAGAACCGGACATCGGACGGCTCGCCAAGGTACCTCTCAGGATTGGTAACGCTCCGAGGCCGACGCCTTGACGGCGACCCTGTTTTCACAACCTGTTGCTGAGCGTCCGTAGAACCTAGTCGAGAGAACACATTATCTGCCCGTCCGTTGATCGAGGCGAGGCTGGCGACGACCTTGATGCGTTCAGGTTCGGGCAGCGTGGGCGCGACATCTCGGAGCAGCTGCTCGTACTCGGTTACAGCATTCTTCAACGAGCCGACCAGTCCACTATTGCCAGTGGGGCTGCTCGCAGACGAGCCGGGTGACGGCTGGTCCAGCCGGTACTTGGGTCTCATGGACCTCCGGCCAGACTCTGAATACACGCATTTGTAGCCGTACCCTATGCACTTGCCGCAAGACGGGTGCCTCCCATCGCACTATAACACAGAATCGTACAATCAGCAACCTGATGCCTTAAGACACGAGTCGGGCCCCCTAGGGCCTGGGCAGTCGTTACCTTTGATTTCATCGCGCGACACGTCTCGCACGCCTTCGCGACGCGCTTCCGCATCGGGACCACTTTTTCCGCGGGGCTGTTCATTCCGAGGGTAAAGCAATGGTACTCCGGGTGCTGCGGGACGGATATCGGGTACCGGGAAATGAATTCCAAAGGTAGACGGGAACACTCGATTGGTAATATCCCGGGAGTGTCGAAACTGCAGAGCAAAAGTCCCGAGTTGTCCGACGTTGCCTTGATCATAATTATCTAATGGACCGAGTTACCCGGCTCTTCCGGCTTATCCGGCCATACATGAATACCACCATGACCTCATGGCTGAACAAGGATAGTACCTCACTTAGATGGGGGCTCATGGTTTAATGGCACAAGTCCGTGAATAAATGCCTTCCGATAGTCGGTTGTTTACACGTCGGAGCAATATTATCTAGGATCCTCTGCCGCCACAGCCCGGTCAAACGAAACGCGGTCTTTCGCGCGTGAATTCATAGACGAAGAGTATAAAATAAGAGGATGAGAGGAATACTTGGAGAGATGACACACCAGTCTTCTTGTGATAACGTGACAATCTCGGACGACGCCACCTCCGCTCTCGACAGGCCTATACTAACGGGAATAAAACCAAGCAGGGTTTGTCCATGTCTACCTTGTCCATATACTCCTAAGCGATGGCTGAAATCGGTGTCGCGAGCGTCTTTGGTTTCGAAAATACCGCGGTCACTGGCCTAGACGAGAACCCCCTTCCTCATCAGCTATTTTCAGGGGCTACAGAGAGAGACTCGCCCTCCGCGCATTTGTCCGTTTGGGCGGATAACTCGGCTAGTGTCTCGATAATAGGCTTTTCTCCGTTCATTCCCAATCTGCAACAAGGTAAATATGAGGCGATGAAACACTAATTAAGCGAGGAAGAATGATTTAGTATTTTAAGGAACAACAGATACCTAAATTAGATCCACGATAGATCCTCACGGATATGACCTAATGTTCTCTATCCAATCATTGCAACTCATCGCAGGTCCGCGTGATTTGGCGCGACAAGTCGGTCAGATCCAGAACTTAGGCTGTATAATAGAGTCAATATTTTACTACGTTATGCCTAAGAGAAAGGGATGTCACTCACCTGCTTTCTATAACAACAGAACAAACCTTAATAAAAATTATCGCAATAGTCCTTAACCTGCTGTGCCGAACTAGAATCTTCTGGATAGACTATCCACCCCTTAAAGTTAGCTCGTTCGGCCGTGTAAAATCGCTGCTCCTTCACCCTTTCTCCTTGACTTCTTGCCCGATGATCAGAGATGAGTAGACGACTCCCTATAGCAACGGAAAGGAACATGTGCAGGCAACGACAAATAATCTTACCGCGGCGGCAGGAAAGGTTTGTCATCCTAAAATATGGACAACAAAACGGCTCTTTCCCCGAAGGACAGCCCTGTTCCACGCGGCTCTTAAGAGTAGCCGCGGACGTGAACGTTGTATAAATGAAGAAGAAGATTAAAACTGGCTTCATCATCGCGTTGGTATCTTCAGGCTACTAAGCACCTGGTGCGTTGGGAGAAGGATAGGGAATATCGTAGGGACTAAGAAAAAACGGCTCGTGCCAAATTTTATACCACGTATGGCCCTAGAGATATCGACGACTCGTATCGCGCAAAACCCGCTATTTCACCACGTAACCAACGATGCTGGGTAAAATAATCTACTCTTCCAAATCGTGGATTTTGCTGCTAGTCAATACCGTTTAAACATGAGAATGTTTAGGTCGGTAGTACGTCTGCTGAGACCCGCTCACCGGGGTTCGCCGGGATGTAACGATAGGGCTAGTTGCTGATTGGCGTTAATAACTGCATAGTACCCAGATTCATCAAGTATTTGAGGTGCTATTTCGTCCTATAGAACAGACTTATAAGTCTTTGAAGCTACGCAAGTAAATATCATATCAAACACCCTGGCAACTAACGACGTCTCCACAACTATCACCAGGTCGTTTGAAGACATTGATTGGAGGCCGGCCAACTACTTGTAACACCTCTCACCGTGTTTTAGCCTATTAATACAACCGCAATGGAAAATCTCGCTGTTCATCTATCCGTTCACAACTACACCCCCGTTACAGTGAATCGTCTGCCCACTGATAAACGAGCTATCTGCCGAAGCCAAGAAAACAACACAGGTCGCAATCTCCGACGGCTGCCCGGGCCTCCCCATCGGACTCGTGAACTGCTTCATCGCCTCCTCCGTCATCGTCGACGGGATAAGAGGCGTCCACACTGGACCCGGCGCTATGGCGTTGACCCGGATACCCTTTCCAACGACCTGGTTGCTCAGTCCCCGCGTAAAGGACACTATCGCGCCCTTTGCCGAGGTGTAGTCGAGGAGGTCGGGGCGGCCGATGTAGGCGTTTATGCTGGCGTCGTTGATGATGGTACTGCCAAAGCCCATGTGCGGGAGGGCGTATTTAGAGAGGTAAAAGAAGGGGTGGATGTTGGTGTTGAATGTTCGCTCCCATTGGTCCCTGGTGTCCGGTTAGCTTTTACCTCGTGCTGCCAGCCAAGGGAGCATGAAGCCAGACTTACTCTGAGAGCTCATCAATTGACTGGGTCATCATCTGGTAGCCGTGGTTGTTGAAGACGATGTCAATGCCGCCCATCTTCGAGATCGCCTCGTCCACCACCTTCTTGCAATTTTCCCTGCTCGTTAAATCGACTGCGAGGAGGTGGCACGTCTGCCCGTACTTCTCCACCTTCTTCTTCGTATCCTGCGCGTCCTTTTCCTCTTCAGGCAAATACGCAATCAGGCTGCTTGCCCCCTCCATCGCAAAGAGAACTGCCGTCGCCCGCCCGATACCCGAGTCTCCGCCCGTGATGATTGCTCGCTTGCCTCTGAGCTTCGCCGCGGCATGGTACTTCTGGTATCCGGCGTCTTCAGTGGGTATGTCCTCGAATTGAGGCTTGGGCTGCGGCATCTGAGTTTCCTTGCCAGGGAAGGACTGCTTCGTGATTGGGATCTCGTGTCCTATCGATGCCTAGGTTAGCCTACGATTCCAAAGAACCGCGGGTGTCCCGAGTGAGTCATACCCGGTTGGAACTGTTGGTCCGACATATTGATCCGGGTGTCTAGTTCTTCTTGGTGACAATACTGGAAACTAGGTGCAAGAGAGGGTATGGTCGGGGTGAGCTAGAAATTGTTTGACAGGCATGGCTTAAGTAGCTCAATCATGCGAGAGACGGATTTATGACGAGTGTAGAGTGACGAAAGCGATCAATAATATCAAGATTACTGTCCGGTCATGACCGCGATAATCAATTATCTGTGGTTGAGCGTCATGGTGTTGTGACGATGTCGCCCAGATGACGTCGGCCGAGAGTGGGTCGTGATCGGCCCCGTCCTGTCCGGGAGGTAATAACAATGCTGACACGAGCTGGTGTTCGCCTGCCAAGTGTAAACTACATAATGCGGCCAGACCAGTTGACTTTTCCGCGTATTGACGTTACGATCCCTCCTACGTAGACTCGAAAATGGGGAATCCAAAGACCAGACGCCGTTGCCGTCATATATTATACTACTGCAATATATACCTGCAGCTTAGAGCTAGTCTCCCAGCCGAGCGGCATACCCGGAGCCACGAAGAACACATGCCCCTTGTGCAAATGATACACCCTCCCGTCCCCTTCCAAATACCCCTGTCCCTCAGTGACAATGGCAACCGACGGACCCTTCTGCCCCACCACCTCCTCGTCTTCGCCGCGCTTCAAGTCAACCCGTAGCATGTCGAACTCCCCAATCGGCGGGCGGTACACTACGGTCCGCCCCTTGCGACCATCCCTACTTTTCCGGCTCGGCAGCATGATGTCCTTCTTTCCGACCGCGGAGAAGGTGAGCGAGTCGGCGAACAGATCGACGTTGTCCCGCGAGGCGCGCGGGCAGAAGCCGCTGTTGAGGACGTTGTTCGAGCGCGCCATGCACTCGATGATGTCACCAGAAAGGTAGGCGTGAATTCCATCCGCGGGAATGTAAAGCGCCTCTCCGGGTTCCAGGACGACGTAGTTCATGCAGAGCAGCGCGACGAGGCTTCCGGGATCCGAGGACTCGTACTGCTCTTGAAGGCGCGGGAGGAGGTCGATAATGTAGCCCTGGTGGCCAAGGTCTTCAAGCATCTCCCGAGACAGGCCCATCAAGTCCTTTCCGATACTGGAGACCGTCTCCGGACTCGCCTGCAGCAGTCCCCGCGTCACCTCTCTCAGAGTTTTATTCGTCCACTCCGTCGTCCCCTCCGGGATGAACTGCCGAAGGGAGGGGACATTAAAGACCGACGAGATATCCGACAGCGCCTTCCACCCCGCGAAGACTTCGAACTTGGACAACGCGACCGCGATTTCGGGCTTGTGGTTCGGATCGGTAAACTTGTGCGGATCCCGCATGTGAAGGTTCTCCGCGAGGTGCTTGTCGGGGTGAAGCTGCAGGGGGAGCGCTTTCGCGATGGAGAGGACCTAGACAGGTTAGCGACTGTGTACCCCATGGCGTCTTCGTAGGGAACGCACGTACCTTTGGTAGGAACGGGAGCTGCGAATCTAGATTCCGGACGACATTCGACCCAAGCAGCGCAAGTCGGTTCTCGTTCAGCGCATCAGAGAGCAGCTCGCCCGTCGCGAGGACTTTCGCTGGAAAGTCGGGATAATCGCCAAACCATATCTCGGAATATGGCTCATCCTCCTTTATATCGAAGTTCTCGTCGGATGCCTTGCAGAGGCGGGCTGCGAGCGAGTCGCTGCCCTTTTTGCCCCATGGATAGTTATTGCAAGTCCCAGAAATGCGGAATACTCGTGGTCCGGGCGACATTGTCGAAAATATGATGGTATCGGTGATCATGAGAGCCACTTCGTTAGGCGTGGGCGATTTAAATAACTCTCGAAGCATAATCCGACGTCATGTTCTGTAATCGGGCGGGAGCCGGGGCATCCGACCCACGCAGGGCCGGTACGTCATTTCCTCGCCCCGACGGCTCGAGCTATGCGAGTTGTTGACTACCTATGTATGTTCGTCGCCCCACGGTCGCACAACATTGGTTGTTGTTATTTTGAGTTTCTCATCGTTTTGGCGACCTTTAAACGACCTGCGCAGAGTACACGAAGGAAGCCTATTGTCGCCGTTACTACACCGTTTGTGACATGTCGATACAAATGCCTCATTATATAGAACGATGACATCATAGTCACTTGTCACGATGCAATGGAGCCGTACTAGAAACAGGTTGAGAAGAACATGTCTTATTTAGGTAATCTCGAAAGCTTGACCCTACGTTCTCTTTGATGCTATGGTCCGAATCTCCCAACTGTATGAGGCCTAGGGAGCTACGCGAACCATTGCTGAGACACTTCCATTAGGGGATTCTGCCATTAGGGAATTCTGAAAACGGGATACTCGTCTCCCTCCTCAACCTTGATCACGTTATACCTCACGTAAGACGCAAGGTTTTCCGGCTCAAGTGTAATGAAAGCATACCCCACATTCTTCTGCTTCGTGCTGACCCGATACGCCCCCTTCGGGAACCGCACGTCTCGCGTGTGCGACGACGTCGTGACAGTCGTCTCCACAATCCCCTCGAACCTGTCCTCAGCGAGCTCAACAGTCTCAACAGTGAGCGCCTCCACCGTGCCGGAGAACTCTTCTTCGAGCTCCTCGACCTCCACGCCGAGGACGCGGAGGCGCTCCGCGACGTCGTGCCATGCGCCGGAGAAGATGTAGGCCTCGGGGCGGGGGCGGGTGAGGACGATGTCGGGGTACGTGTTGTTGATGTACTGCACTGGGACGGAAACTACCGACCCGTTGGTGGCGTCGATGAACTCCATGGTACTTTCGGTAACGCGGGGCTCGTCAAGCACGATGACCTCGTCCACGCCGTCCGCGATCTCCTGCCGCGCGCCCTCGATTGTATCGTAGACGAGCTCCGTGTTATCGACCGCGAGCTGAATGAGGGTCTCGGCGACTATGAGGGCGCTGGCGACCCGTCGATGGAAGTGCTGGTCCGCGATCCCAATCCCGCGAGTCTCGGACAAGAAGGTGAGAGTCTGCAACAGCCCCCCCGAGTTCCTCGCAGTAGAGGCCGCGGAATTCGACTCTTCGAGAACAAACGTCTCGTTCGACGCAGGAGTAAGGAAGTAAGGCCCCGTCCGCAGACCATGGCTCTCAAGAGCGGCGAAAACCGCGTTGGTGAACAGCCCCTCGCTCAAGTCGATAATGTCCTCATGGATGTTCTGGCTTTTCGAGGCCGAAAACTGGGCATCCTGCGCCTTGATCCACTGCTTGGTAGGACCAACGGGCGAGGTCGCACCGTACTCGTGCGCGTCGAGGATGATATGGGGGTCAAACTCGGCCATGAGCGTCTTTAGGTCCCGCGTATGCTGGCGCTGGAGAACAGTGTTGTCTCGGTTGGGGTCGTACCCCGTCGCAAGCCGCCGCTGGAAATAGGCAACTCCATCCGGGTTATACCGAGGGAGAGCCAGGATCTCGACCTTTTCCAGCACGGACTCGGCCCACGTCTCGTTGGTGTTGAGCTTGCCCAGCACCGCGAGGATGGCCTGGTCGCCGGCGGGCTCATTCCCGTGGACGGCACCCTGGAGCCAGATGCGAATCTTACCAGTCTCAGAGTAGCTCTCTGCACTGGCGGAGAGATGGACGTAGGGAAGGGTGCGACCTTCTTCCGATACAAGGTCTGAGGACTCGTGATAGGTGGCCCAGTCGTGCCGGTCTGCTATATCTTGGAGGAACGCCTCTATCCAAGTGGGTGTTAGCGACTGACTAGTCCTCAGGAACAGAATATGCAGTGTCGCACAGCCATAAACCTACCCATAGAATCCTGGTCCGTTGGTCCGACGGTGCCATCTTCGAACTCTTTGGGAATACCTTCCGGGTCCAGAAACGCCGGTGCGATTACTTCGTAGTCGAACTCGGGGAAATTCGCGGCGACATGGGGCTCATCCTTCACTGTCGGGACTCGGTCGTCCGCATAACCTGCAGCCGACACAATCTCTGCTCCGTATAGGAGTCCTGCCGCAGCACTGTTTTGAAAGCGCATCGTAGACTCTGACGAACTCAGATACCGTAGCTGACTATGAAATCTGGTAGTGATCGCCGCCGAGACTGAATCCAGAGACAAGGGAACTGATGTCGAAATAACAACCTTTATAGTCCTCGGTGCCCCTGCTCATACTTGTTCCACTATCGCTTCCCCGCTCAATCCATGTCCTCCCCCGATGCCATCGTGGAAGGTGCAAGCAGTCACCGCATTGCGCCAGGCAAGATCGGGCAGGTAGCAACATAGGATCGTCCTGCGGTAACTAGATCTAGATAAACCGACGCCGCCAAGATTCTCCCGAGAAATCCCAGGCCCACTGACAATCGATAACAAGCTCGGCGGGTAAGGACGAGGTAGGAGCAGCCAAGATAGTGTAACTATGGGTATTTTTGTCCCGGCACTTGAATGGAATTAATGGGAGAATCTACTGATCATCCCGCCAACCCAGTGACTTATCACATGGTGACAGGCAATGTTCATGGCTGCAGTCGCAAGATACGATGCCCGGCAATTCGTCATCGTCAACGTGAGGGGAAATCGGCGGACGTTGCAATACGGCGGGTTACGTTGTATTAGCGGGCTGCGCCCCTCATCTCCGCGTCCCCGCAACCCCGCCGATTTGGGGCGAAGACACCCAATGACCACGACAGATGCACTGGCGCAAATGGCAAGAGATCGTCAAAGACGCATCCTACGGTTCCCAAAGGTTGTCAGGTTGGGTTAAGATGCCTGTCGATCGCCCCGAGATCGGGAATTGAAATTAGCAAGATAAATTGCGAGTTGAATCCAAGCTGCCATTTGTTGTGTGGATAGACATATAAACGGACATCATAAGGCATGACGGATCCCAGTTTCGCGCTACGTGTGTGTCATTAGGCCCGTAAGTTCCAGGTCGAGAGGCAACGGGAAGGGAGCACTAGACAAGGCTGTTCCAGTGGAAACAGAGAACATTTTGATTTTCGGCAATAGCTACTTACGCAGAGATCTGTGAGGAGGAGTTCTTGGTTCGGCGCACCACGTCTATGGAACCGCGTACAACCGCCCCGCCCGCCGCCTCTGAACCGCCTCTTCTCTTCAAACTCACGAAGGCAACCTCGAAACGGCCACCGACTCTGGTGTGGACTGCGCCCATCTCGTGAAGCTTCGCACCTACATACCTTCTCTCAGACACACGATACAAGGGGATAGTGCAGAACATTGTTTTCGTTAATACCACGCTAACTGCATCAACTCTGAGATAGAACCAGGATCTGGAATACAAAAACAAAAATAAGTTCAAGATGTTAGTATAATAGCATTGAGACACACAAATTGGGTTCCATGGCCGTATTAGTTCCCGACCATCGAGGTATTCCGCCGTTAGAGTGGATATAAGGTCGGTACCAGGCCTGTCTGCTCCGCCTCTTCGAGCAGCTTCTTATTCTCCCGCTTCAAAATCGATTTCATGGAAAGCGCCGAGATAATACTGATGACCGAGAACGCCATCATCAGACACATGGCCATGATGTATCTCGGCCCATCAGACTCAGGGAAGAAATACGGGCTCCAGATATTTCCGAGTTGAGACAGCAAGTTGATAATAGCCGTCGCGCAAGCCCTCTTCTCGGGCGTCTGGTTCAAAACCGCTGCGCCCCATGAATACACCATCGAGTTGGCCGCAAAGCAGCCAGACGCGTATAGGAAGGACGCGAAGTACCTCGCCGGAACGCTCAGCGTGCCTACGGAGATGGCGAAACCGACCGCGGCGACGAACATGGGGACCGAGATGTGGTATCCGCGCTCGCCGAGCCGGTCACTGGACCAGGCGACGACGAGAGAGACAGCTGCGCCGACCAGGTAGGGCGGGGCGGTCAATGCTAGGGTGGTGGTGCGGTCGCCGATCTTGAAGCCCGACATGATGGTGGGGAAAAAGTTGTTGAAGCCGTATGCAGTATGGTTGGAGCAAAGTAAGAGCACCTGTAGGTCGGGCATTAGCTGCTTGATCCTCAGAGACGTCCTAGGCGGGATTAAACTCACAAAGACCCATGTACGGTAGTCCTTTACTGCCAGGAACAGGCCGTTCCACACCGACCGGTCACTCTCCGGGACCGAAACACGGTCCATGGAAATTCGCTTTGCAGCCATCTCCCGCTCTTTCTCCGAAAACAGCCACTTTCCACTGCCAGTCTTGGAATCGACATAATCAGGGAGAAGGACCAGTCCCACGAGGGCCGCCAGAAAGCTACCAGCCCCTTCAATTATGAAAAGCCACTGCCACCCTTCTAGTCCGCGGGCCCCGTCCATCCCCGCAAAGACGCCGGCCGCGATGAGTCCTGAGAACGCTGTCGCGAGGACGAGGCCGGAGTAAAGAATTGCAGTGCGAAGAGCTAGTTCCCGGCGGGTGTACCAGCAGGAAAGGAGGTAAAATGCCTTCAGGTGCGTCAGTTTCCATATGCCAAGTGCTTAAGGGGGGAGAAATTGAACTTACGCCGGGGAAAAAGGGTGCCTCCGCGATACCCAGCACGAAACGAACCGCGATAAGACCGCCGAAGCTCTTGACGCCCGCGGTTGACGCGGATATGCACGACCACAATGCCACGCAACATGGGAGGTAGATGCTCGGTCGGACGCGCGTGAGTATCATATTGGACGGCAATTGAGCGAGCATATACCTGGGTGCGCATTTGTGTTAGCAAGAACAACCAAGAAGTGTGTGATATCCTCGCGCGATAGACTCTTACTTACCCGACGTTAAGAATGGACACGGCAACATTGAATTGATTCCCCACAAGCCCGAGGTCGTCCTCAAAGTTGTCAAGGCGCGCTTGGCTGTTCAACCAGTCAGCTTCCCTCCTCGTTGGATGGAGTGATCAAATGATCGTCAATACTCACGCAATATTGTTGCGGTCAAGGTAGTTGAACATGTACAGCACCCATACCATGGGTAAAAGCGTCACGTCCAATTTCCGAACAAGCCTCTTCTCCGCCTTCGCCCATTCTGGATCCCGTCGGGGATCGCCAAATCCAGCGAGCTCCTCTTTCGGGTCAATGGCGCCCTCGGCGGTACGTTCATGGTGGTCTGAGGCGGGCTTCTCGATAGCCATCTGTACGGTTAGTCTCTAACAGAGACTCGACGATGTAAGTAGATGACAACGGTCATGTTTCGTCGAGGTGATCAGGCCGGGTCGACCAGCAGTTGGGCTGTAGATATATGCTGACCCTTGGTGCGAGTAACGTGCTGATCGTACGGGGGTGGCTCGCCGATACGGCCTCCATGAATCACAGGGCAGACACCTGCGCAAGGAGTCATCGCAGGAACCCCGGCCTTGTGACATCCCAATCAAGGTTCGGATGCAGACGCGCTATTCCACCTTCGGTAGGATCCATGCTCGGCAAGTTCAAACCCTCCGCAAAGGTATGCGGGGTCCCTGGTGGGAAGCGACAAGAAAGTGTGGAGAAGTGGGGCGGATCCTGCTGGCCACGGAACTCCGATCGGCGGAAAAGTTTGACCGGTCGGCGCCGGTCGGCGACTTTGAACGCGTGGTTTAATGCGGACACGCTAGGCTTCTAGATGCCGCTTGTATTACCCACCGCGATATCGGAATCTCGGCATCCCGATAACGAGATTTATATAAACCTTGAGGTGCCACTATCATATCCATCGTGAGAGCACTCGGCCAACTAGACTTTCGCCGCGTATTCACATCATAGTCCTTCGTACCATCGCACACCATGTCCCAGACACAAGACACCAACGGCGTCTCGGCCCCAATTTCCGCAGCCACCAAGCTGCGACGTGCCCTGAGCGGCGATGATATCATCGTAGCCCCAGGTGTGTACGATGGCTTCAGTGCCCGTATCGCGCTAGAAACAGGGTTTGACACCATCTACATGGTACGCTCCGCCGCATCATTCGACCCTCACCCCCGTCCCCGAAACTATCTGACCCTGTCCTGCCCAACAGACCGGTGCCGGCACCTGCGCCTCCAAGCTCGGCCAGCCCGACCTCGGCCTAGCAACCCTTGATGACATGCGCAGCCATGCCGAGATGATCGCGAACCTCGACCCCGCGGTCCCACTCATCGCCGATGCGGACACAGGCTACGGCGGGCCCAACATGGTCGCCCGGACCGTCTCCCAGTACCACCGCAGCGGCGTCGCGGGGCTACACATCGAGGACCAGATCCAGACGAAGCGCTGTGGGCACCTCGGCGGGAAGCAGGTGGTTCAGACGGACGTCTTCGTGCAGCGCATCAAGGCGGCGTACCAGGCGCGCAAGAGGCTGGGCTCTGACATCGTCGTCATTGCGCGCACTGATGCGCTGCAGACAGACGGCTTCGACGAGGCCGTTTCCCGTCTAAAGGCAGCAGTGGCCGCCGGCGCAGACGTCGCGTTCCTAGAGGGCGTCCAGTCCGAGGCCCAGGCGCGCGAGGTATGCAAGCAACTCGCGCCCACCCCGGTCCTCCTCAACATGGTGGAGCACGGCGCGACGCCCTCGTGGACTCCCGCCGAGGCCAAGGACATGGGCTTCAAGATCATCATCTTCCCGTTCGCGGCCATCGCGCCGGCCTATAAGGCCATCAAGGACGCGTTTGCGACGCTTAAGGATACGGGGAAGACGGGGCTCGGGAAGGACTTTACGCCGAAGAAGTTGTTTACCGTCGTGGGGCTTGAGGAGGCGGTTGCGGTTGATGAGGGTGTGGGTGGGAGTATGTACGGCAAGGTATAGAATACATAGAGTCCAGCGTCGTACAAGCATAGAACCCTGCATTTAACCAATGTCTCGTCCCGTCGTATTACCTACGTTACCAGTCCGTGGTGGCTTCAAGTACCCGGAGTCGACAATGGTCGGAGATACGAAATTTGGGAAATACGAGGTACGTCTTCTCCGCAACCGGTCCCGATACTGATATGGACAACGTCACTGTGGGTTCAGGCCAGGTCCAAACAAACAGGAAGGACTCCGTTGATAGGGCGCCAGCGCCGAGAAGGAAGCTGTGGGCCGTCTTCGGTTTGACTGTTCTTCGGGACCCTCTCCAGACGGGCCGGCTGGAATTCGCATGGCGCTAGTCAGGGGCTTCCGTTTTCAGAATCGCTATGGCTCCTGATCTACTACCTGTACTCAGCCTACATACACGGGCGTATCAGAATCAAGCGGGCGCGCGCCCTCTGTTGATATAACTTTTGGAAGCACGGCCCGCCTCCCGATTCACCATAGTTCACGACGAATATCTCGCGTCTAGTGAAGAAAGAGGCCCTCGGCGGGGGTTCGATTGATCCGTGCTCTGGCCGGGATTGCATCCGCGGTCGGGCAGGGTATACATGACGGACCCTAACTACTGTCTCCGATCGTTTTGTGGCTGGACGAAGCGAGCATCCTCGGCTACTTTGTCGGCAGGCTCTCACAGACGACATCCAAAATCTAGAGGAACAACCTTACTGTCCCAAATAGACTGGGTCCTGCAGAAGTTCCTCCCAATCGTTGCCGTCACGAAAATGACTTCTCTTGTCCTTCAAGACACTCGGAGGGCGTAGGGTTCATGTACATGTAGCAACCCTCGGCAGGGGGTTTAGATAGCCCTCGGCGTTATTCTTTGAAGAGAGAAGGGGGGGGGGGCGTAGGAGTGAGTGCGTTTATTCCAACCAAAGTGAACCTGGAAACCGCCGGGGATTCGTAGACGGCTGGAATCGTAGCGACCAAGGAAAGTTGAGCGTTTTAGGGAAAGGAAGTTCCGAAATGTTAGATTAAGTTCAAAGGTATGTGCCACACCGTCTTCCCTATCATCCATACCCTTGATTCAACGTAACTTATTTCGAGGTGATTCCCCCTAGCCACGCTGCCGACAGTCATGGTTGACCTTTCGAGGAGACCTGGCGCAAGGGACAGGGGCCCTCCGGGTTTCCATTGACATGTGAATAAGTTCCATCGTGGATTCCGGCGATCTCACCGGGCTCCATTCACCTGGTAGCAGGTACCACACCATCGTCCGTTCATCCCGTAGCGTCGGGACCGGCTACACCGTCACCATCGTGGTTGCGCTGCCGTGAAATTAGGACGCAATTTCCCAAGCCATCGACATCGCTGCTTCCAACAACCGTGCATGTGGTTATGCCGCGGTGAGGCCGACACTAGGCCTAATAGATACGTCGCCAATGGTGGGGATAACAACGCTAAGTCCGGGTTGCATTGCCGGATCCGTAATTGGGGGTGATCTGCGCGAGAGGAATGTGGATTCTAACAAGAGCCATGAGGATTACGAGGTATTTCGCCTTGACACAAAATACGACATCACAAGGATACTGGTTGGACGTTGCAGGGTTCAGCTCAAGAGGGATGAGTCTCTGATTCAATGAGCTCAGGTTCCCTGGCTCTCATTACTCCAGATATTGCAATTTCCGATGGTACAGCATTAATCGAACTCTACTATAGGTAGAACGTTTACCTAGAAGCCCCGCCATGGCCCTGATGCTCACGTGGGGTGGAGAGACTTGGCTGCATGGCCTGTTTCCTTCAACCTACTTGTATTCGGCAGGTTGCACATGTTCACTTTTTGGTCCGCAGCGGTTCCAATGGTCGGTCCCCGCACCCATGTCCGGTTGCCTTGGTTCCCCAGCATTGCAGCAAAGTCCCATATGCGCCATGACCAGTTCGAACAGTTCACGGTAGTATCGCCGAGTCGGCCGCGTGAAGCTTCCCCGCACTTGATATACTTTGCCGAGCAAGCGACGTGATGGAGGGTAGTGGCTCCTCAATTCATCTCCACAGCTCTATTCACACCTATCACCATCCTTGTGTACATACCCCAAGTTGACGGCTGGACAGTGGATTCCGCGAGGAAGGGCCGCGGACCGAGGATCCGTTAGCTTCGCTTTCCGTCCTCCCCGCCCATACCTGGATTGTCAATTCGTAGTTGTAAATCCGGGGCCCCGATCCTCTTGCTCTGTGGAGAGAGCGCGCCGAATGCAACCCAGCCTCCACCTTTTACGATGCTGCCGTCCACCAGTCTCAGTACTACCTTCGCAACGCAAGCTGGGAGTACCAATATATGTGGACAACCGCTTCCCTCGCGTACGGCGGGAAAGGTATAAGTTGCCTCCTCCCTGTCAGAGTTAGACCGCACCAGAGGCCCTCCCTAGTCGCACCCTTCTTATCAACCCACCCGGCTAGTTCACTATTGTCAGAGTCCCGTGCTATTGAGGAAACACCACACGGAGACACGATGAAGACAGCCACAATCGCTGCTGCCCTCCTGGCAGTCTGCGAAGTCGTCGTCGGCGCGAGCTACAAGGTTTGTCACGGCTACTTCTGCCAACCCAACTACCCAGCCTAGAGCACGATGCTGCCCTGCCCTTTCTGACAGCACGTGCCCATCTGCCCCTGTCCCACTTTGCACCCGCTCCATGTCGCTGCTGCCAATAAAACTCCACTAACCAACCTTCCTAGCGCCTCGACGACAAGACTAACGATCTTGCTTATTCACCGCCTCACTATCCGTCTCCATGGATGGACCCCGAGGCGGAGGGATGGCAGGAAGCCTACGCCCAAGCCGAGGCTTTTGTCTCTGAGCTTACTCTTCTCGAGAAGGTCAACCTCACCACTGGTACAGGGTATGTCTCCATGACCCATCTAGAAGTCCAGTTAACACGTCTAACTCTTACCCGTGCAGCTGGATGGCAGACCTGTGCGTTGGAAATGTTGGTTCAATCCCACGCATCGGCTGGCGTGGTCTCTGTATGCAGGACGGACCTCAGGGCGTGCGCTTCGCAGACTATGTGTCATTCTTCACCTCGAGCCAGCTCGCGGCTGCCACCTGGGACCGGGGTCTAATCCACGAGCGCGGTCATGCCATGGCATCCGAGGCGCGGGACAAGGGTGCCGACGTCCTGCTCGGCCCCTCCGTCGGGCCCCTCGGTAGATTCCCCACCGGTGGCCGCAACTGGGAGGGATTTTCCCCCGACCCGTACTTGTCCGGCGTTGCTGTCGCCGAGGCTGTGAAGGGCATCCAAGAGGCGGGTGTCATCGCCAACGTCAAGCACTTCATCATGAACGAGCAGGAGCACTTCCGCCAGAAGGGCGACGGCATCAACTACGGTTATGACGTTGTTGAGGCCATATCGTCCAACGTGGATGACAAAACTATGCATGAGCTCTACCTCTGGCCCTTCGCAGACGCCATCCGCGCCGGTGCTGGCTCCGTCATGTGCTCGTACCAGCAGATCAACAACAGTTACGGCTGCCAGAACTCCGCCCTCCTCAACCACATCTTGAAGGACGAGTTGGGCTTCCAGGGCTTCGTTCTCACGGATTGGCAGGCTCAGCATACGGGTGTAGCCTCTGCCGTTGCTGGCCTCGACATGTCTATGCCTGGAGACGTCACGTTCAACTCACGCACTTCATACTGGGGAGCGAACTTGACCAACGCTGTCCTTAACGGCACGGTTCCCGAGTACCGCATCGACGACATGGCCATGCGCATAATGGCTTCTTTCTTCAAAGTCGGCCGTAGCATCGAGGATTCCCCTGATATCAACTTCTCCTCATGGAGTCGCGACAGCGAGGGCCCCCTCCACATGGCTGCCCAGGAGCGCGTTCAGACTATCAACCAACACATCGATGTTCGCCAGGATCATGGAGATCTCATCCGCCGAATCGCCTCCCATGGTACCGTCTTACTGAAGAACGATGGCGCGCTGCCCCTGGACAAGCCCAAGTTTGTCGCTGTCATTGGCGAGGATGCCGGTGGCCGCAAGTCCGGGCCAAACGGCTGTCCCGACCAAGGTTGCAACGAGGGTACTCTCGCCGCCAGTTGGGGATCCGGAACCGCTAGCTTCCCTTACCTGATCACACCCGATGCCGGTATTCAACGTAAGGCAGTCGAGGACGGCAGCCGCTATGAGTCCATCCTCAGCAACTGGGAGCACGACCTCACGGCTTCACTTGTCGGCCAGTCTGATTGCACTGCCATTGTTTTTGTCAACGCAAACTCCGGCGAGGGGTATATCACGGTGGACGGTAATGTCGGCGACCGAAACAACTTGACTCTCTGGAACGGCGGAGACGATCTCATTGACGTCGTTGCTGCTAACAACCCCAACACTATTGTGGTGATCCACTCCACCGGCCCCGTCATCGTCTCCGACTGGTACGACAACCCCAATATTACCGCTATTCTCTGGGCTGGTGTCCCCGGCCAGGAGTCCGGAAACGCCATCACCGACGTCCTCTACGGCACCGTCAACCCCGGCGGCAAGACCCCTTTCACTTGGGGCGCCTCGGAGGAGAGCTACGGCGTCAAGATCATCTACGAGCCCAACAACGGGGACGACGCTCCCCAGGACAACTTCGAGGACGGCGTCTTCATCGACTACCGAGGCTTCGATAGCAGGAATGAGACGCCCGTCTACGAGTTTGGCTTCGGTCTATCCTACACCACATTTGAGTTCTCTGACCTCCGCGTTGAGAAATCCAACGCCGGCGAGTACCAGGCCAACACCGGGGAATCGATCCCCGCACCCACCATCGGCGCCGACATCAGCCGCGATTACGCAGACTACGTCTACCCGGAAGGCTTCCACCGCATCGACCAGTTCATCTACCCCTACCTCAACACAACCGACCCCTCTCAGGCCCTAGGCGACCCATTCTACGGCTCTGAAGCCGCTGACTTCCTGCCCCCCGGTGCCCTCGATACCTCCCCTCGCCCCGCCCACCCAGCCGGCGGTGGCTCAGGTGGCAACCCCCAGCTCTGGGACGTAATGTACACCGTCTCCGCGACCGTCACCAACACCGGGAGCGTTGTCGGCGAGGAAGTCGCGCAGCTCTACGTCTCTCTCGGTGGCCCCGACGACCCCGTAAGGGTCCTTCGTGGCTTTGACCGTATTCGGATCGACCCCGGCGCGTCGGAGACGTTCCGCGCCGAAATTACCCGCCGGGACCTGAGTAACTGGGATGTCGTTTCCCAGAACTGGGTCATTAGCGGGTGTCCCAAGACCGTGTATGTCGGAAACTCGTCTCGTAACCTGCCTCTAGAGGCCGCGCTGGAGAGTTAGTAGGGATGCACTGTTGACGATGTGTATCATTCGGACGGAGGACGTTTCCAGTTACTGTGAAGGGCTGCGGGGCGAGAATTTTAATATATACTAACTCGGTCGAACTCGAGTGCCGAGTAGGAGTATCACATCCCGTGAGCACAAACGAACTACGAAATAATTTCTGATACGCTGCTCATTGTAATGGCCATGCCGATAAGCTGCCTTTGACCTAAGATTTGCTACCGTGTAATCATTCAGTCTAGACCAACTCCTGCCTTCGACTCGACAAAAGCCATGCTTCTACCCCCAGTTGTAGTAGGAAGATAGACATCAAAATTAAAGGCCGGACCAGTTATCCCGGTATAGTACCAGGCAACATGACATAGTTGAAGTGGGGGTTGGGCTCCATAACATTTACTTTCTCCAACATGCGCGGGTACGGGAATTGGGATGCATCCCCAGCCGTCCGTAATGTCTAGTAGGGCTGCTAGACACATAAACCGGGTAAAGACTTGGCCTTCAGTTGGCATAGTTACTTAAGGCTCTAGCCAAGAGACAATGATCTATCCCCGGAGGGATATCACAGTCTTTAACCCCACATTTTAGTTCAAGGATGACTCTTGCGTTCATCAGAACGGCAAGTGGTATGGTAGACGTTGAGGGACGACATAAGGTACATCCTAGAAGTCGCTAATGAGGGTTCAACAATATCAGAGGCGCTCGAAACCAAAGTATCCACGATCTTGGTAGGGACCACGATATTATAAGCGGAAGATTATGCGGAGAATTGCGGGGTCATTACCTTCTGGCCCGAGATGCTCGGTTAATTGTAACTGCATCACCATGCATTCCGCCTAGCCTTAAGTAGAATAGGCGTGTGCCGCCATGCCTCGGACATACCCCTGATTGGTTACTGAGTGCGGGGGTCCATGGGGAGACGCAGGTTCGCCGGCCATCCGGTCGTTTCTTCTCCGAACCGGTCTTGCCTTTCCAAACCGTTGCCACGGCAGTTTCTGGGTTCACGGTAAAGGACGGACTAGCGACAGCGAACAACACGCTTTGGGAATTGAGATATCTCGAAATTGAGCGACGCCAGGTCCACGAGCCCTACAAGCGAGCTGGCATGGACCGTCGCGCGGGAGATGGGCCTGCAGAGCATCAAGCCGCCGACTCTCCGCCTCCGATAGCGGGCGCCGATTCGGCGGAGAAGGCCGGTCGGCGCAAGGCGTGCAACGAGTGCCGACAGCAAAAGGTATGTCACAGTCGTTACAAGGAGAGTCCCCTACGGTCTGCTGATAGGATTCTTTCTCCCTAGCTTCGGTGCGACCTCGCGTCTGCCGAGGCCGATGCCCCGGAGGTATGCAGCCGGTGTGTGAGGCTCAACCTCGAGTGCAAGATCGAGACGGGGTTCAAGCGTACACGGAAGCGAAGGTAGGCGTCTCCTTCCGACTGATCTGACCACCTGTGACTGACGACACGCTCCCCCCGAAGGCGCTCATTTGAGCTTGAAAACGAGATTCGGCAACTGCGCCAACAGCTACAAAGCAAGGATCGACCGTCACCGGCCTACGAAATACCTCCACCACGAACGACCGCCACGATTCATTCTCCGGAGTCGCATCGAGATTTTGTGGCGTCGCCGGGTATCATTGGAAGAAATGAAAACCTGACGCAATCTGTTTCGACGACCGGATCTCTCGGGGCCGTCGTGGGCCCGTCGCCCGATCCTACAGAGCACTCTCGAGCGCCTGGATTAACCACGAAGCCTGGCGTCGACGAACCATTCAAGTCCCAGCGGATGTCCTTTTCCATGCCAGGTCCTCGAGCACTAGCTAATACGACTCTCTCCACGGAGGAGATAGACGAGCTGTTCATGATGTGAGTGGCACCCGAAAGAGCGCTCGATGCCCGTTTGTTAACGTCAGCCACTCAGTTATGTCGTCCATTACCATCCGTTCCTACCCGTAGTCGACCCAAGTAAATCACCACACGAGTATTACGAGTCCTCCGAGCTTTTATTCTGGACTATAATAGCCGTCTCCTCCCGCCGCCTGCAATCCCAGCCGACACTCCTCCCCAGACTAGCACGAGCCGTGACAGACCTACTCTGGACCACACTCCGCGGCATCCCATACTCACTGGCTACAGTGCAGAGTCTCGCACTCATATGCACGTGGCCCTTTCCGACAAGCAGCAGCACGTCCGACCCAACCTTCATGCTCGCTGGGCTGATGCTGCAGATTGGCACGCAGATGGGGCTGCACCGAGCACTGGACGTCGCAGACTTCGTCAAGGTCCCGTTGAAGCTTAGTGCTTACGATTACGCGGAGTGGGTAAAAACATGGGAGGCTTGTAATATCGTTGCCCAGAGGTAAACCGGGCCCACTGCATTAGTGGGTGGTGATAAGTCAACTAACATCGCGGTAGTGTGAGCGTGGGGAGCGGGCTACCAGTCACGATGCAGATGCACGACTGGTCCCTCACTGTGGCCCCCCAGTCGACGACACACTCTCCTTCCGACGTTTCCCTCCGGGAGCACCTCCGCATCGAACAGTTCCGCCAGCGCGTCTCGCAGGCACTAGCGTCTATTTCCTCCAGTCCGTTAGACGCCGCGGCCGCACGGGAGCGGCTCCCCCTTTATCGACTGCTGAACGCATCACTTTCAGAGTTGGAAAGAGGAATAAGCGGTTCTTCTCGTACGTAACAACTTCCGTTTGCCGGCTTTAGAGGCTGAAGGCTGACCTATTCGAGGCGTTATATCGTGGTACCTGGCGGCGGCGCGCCTACACCTCCACGCGTTTTACCTTTTTGATGACGCTGGAATGGATGGCTACAAAGACCGAATCATCACACTCTACCACACGGCATTTTCTCTTATCGAGTCAAGCTTGGAGCTGGACCGGTTCGAGACGAGATTCTTCGACTATTGCCCCTTCTTCTGCTATCAAGTATTCGTCAGCGCAGCCTTCGTCGTACTGAAGATTCTAGTCAACGGCTTCTTCAGCTCGCTTCTAGACAAAGCTGCCGGCATGAAACTTCTCGACTCCACCATTGTCGCTCTCAGGAAGTTATCCGTCGTCAACAACGACCTCCCCGCGCGCCTTGGAGACGTGGTCGGCTTCTTCTGCGCGCTACCAGACCCAACTGTCATTGGTGGCTCGACCGTTCACGATTTGAAGCTCCGGCATGTTCAGAATAGGTTGAGCGTGAGCGTGGTGTACGACTCGCTCTGGGTTTGGAGGAAGCATTTCCATACTGAGGACACGAATGATACGCCCGGGCGGGATCAGGGAGCGAACTATGCGTATGTCGGTATCTCCCCGTTGGGCACCAGCACCAAACTAACTCGACTAGGGGTCACTTCATGTTTGGGCCATACGAGTGGCAGAATCTCATGGGCCTCGACGATACAGCAGACCTGGCAGGAGTTTTAGAATCCGAATGGTCGCCGGACGTTTAGGAAAAAGGCAGAGCGATAGCTAATGAAGTTCCGTACAATCGCTGCCATATCGAGACATCAATGTCTACCCAAAGTATTTGCGGGGCAGCATTGAGCACCCCACACACTCTTGTTATCACCAGAAGCCGCTCTCCTCCTTCTACTACACGGGCTAGCACAGTTCTGAGGAAAATTTCATGACAAGACGGATCCTTTATATGATTCCAAAGAGCAGTTATACGCTATTTCGCTGTAATATTCCAATGCTTATTGACCTGACAATTGGCGGCGCCATGAGCCACCTCGCCTTCTTCCCCAAGCCGTACAGCGCGACTCTGTCAGGACAGCAAAAGCGCAATCCCGATCGCCCCCGTAAACACAACAGCAAAAGGCACCGGCAACCTCTGACCCGCCGCGACAGGAGCAGGAGTCGCGAGGCCAGGGGTATCGACAAGCTGTCCGCCACCGACGCTTTCAGGCGCCACCGCGGGGCCATGCGACTTGATCAAGGCCTTGTAAGATTCGAGATTCTGCGTGTCGGACGGGTTGATGACGCCGTACATGCCCCTCGTGCAGTGCTGGCCGGCGGTACAGTAGAAGGCTATCGGATCGGTGGTGTTGACTCTAACGCGGAAGACCTGGGGCTACAGGGAGTTAGAATCCATTACAGCCTCACTCACCCGATAGGCGAAAAGACATTTCGCGTTTACTTACAGCTTCTCCGAGCGGGTCCTCCTCCGACTCGGGCGGCGCCTCCATATTCCCGGAGAAGAATCCACCAGGCAGCGGCTCGCACCCGGAGTCGAATGTCCCCTGCGCGACAGAGTGGTTCGACGGTAAGAAGCCGGTCGGCGCGAAGTGGAACTCGATCGTGTCGCCAACCTCCGCCACGAGCGAGCTTGGCTTGAAAACGAAGGTGTCGTCTAGGCTCAGGTCCTGGACGGCGAGGACCTGGAGCGTGGACTGCGCGGCGGCGCGGGTCGCGATCGCGACGGCGGCGATGAGAACGGAAACGGGGGACACCATGGCGGCGATAGTGGCAGAAAGACCAAAGATAGTAGTGAAATGAGGGTACTAGAAGAAGAAGGCGACACAAAAAGAGAATAAGCGGATTTCCAGCACCCGAGATATTAGTAAAAGGCTAGTAGAAAGGAATTAGAAGACGATGCGCTGCATCGCCAATATCGATTACACGAAGGACGAAGAGAGAGAAAGGAGGTGAAGAGGGCAGGACTCGAGATTTAGAGCGACCACGCGATCTCCCCTCGAGAAAGGGACCAGGGGGCGTGGGCGCTTGACGACTTCCCCCATTCGTCGATCGGACGTCAAATGTCAGAGAAGCTTAACGTTGGCCCATTAAGGTACTAGCTTGGCCTTGGCTCCTTCTTGCCGGCTTGCTGTTGGAGGATCTGTGGGTGTCTGTGGGGCAGGATGGGGCTGAAACGCCTCCTTGCCGCCACATTGGGTTTCACCCCCCGTCGAACCAGCGTTGCCGTCCCTTGCCATACGACAAGGGGCGCAATAAAATCAGCAAGGTTACCGGAAATTTCCGTTTCACCTGGGGATATGCTCGGACCCGGCATGCATTGCCGCAGTGTGCTGCGATGGCAGGTGCCACGATGGTTTCAGAACGGGCCGTCTCCTTCCAACTCCGCGGTACCCGCGCTTGCTATTCAAAATAAGATGACCAGTCGACCACGGATGGAGGCCGTTTACGGGAACATTGTCGTGCTATTATATCCACAGTATTAGTGTCCATTGTCAACCAATCGCGCACTATGGAGCTCAAATACCCTACATCTAAAGCGTTGAGTCCGATATACCATAACAACTGCACGGCGTGGAAACGTTCTAAAGATGCTTCTCGATGTACTTATACTGACAGGACCATGTGACTACCTGATACCTTCTCCCCATATGCTTTTGCACCTAAAGACGGTAACGAAGATATGCCGATGTCCTTTATCCAGACCCATCCACTACTTTCTCCGTGGCAACATTTAGAACCAAGCGAGTGGATTCGGCGCGTTCTCTTCCATATCCTCCTGCACATCCCAATGCTCCGCAATACAGGTCCCATCGAAACGATAGACATCCGCAAGCGCCCTATCCTTCTTCCCTGGCTGCGTCCGATGGACATGAACCATGATAAAGTTGAGATCGGAGATAACCCGCGTGACATCATTCACGATTCCTGGGTCGGAGAGCCGCTTCTTGAGGTATTTGTGGGCAATGTCCCTCCCTGAGTGGATGTTCGGGTTGTGCTGGATGTAGTCCGGAAGGACGTAGCTCATCATCGCGTCGACGTCCTTGTCAGCGTAGGCGCCCGTGAAAGCGGCGGCTGCTTGGCGCTGTTCCTGGAGGAGCGTGTCCTCGCACTCGGCGATCTCGGGGGGGAGGTCGCATAAGGGCGCGCAGGGTTGGCCTGGTTGGTCGGGTTGGCTGGGTTTCTCGGATTCGCCGGGTTCTCCTGCGGAGACGAGAGAGAGCAGCGCGGGGGCTGCGAGGCAAATAAAGTACAGATATCGCATGGTGGTATGTTGCGGAATACTGGTATAGGGGAGCTCGTAGGAGATGAGACTAGCTCCGTAAAGAGGAGCGCCGCTGGACTTATGCCCCTTATACATTTCTGAGAAATCGAGATGACATGAACGAATAGGAATTCCGTAGCATGATATGCCTATGGGCTACGCAGCGACACAACGAGATCTAGATCGTCCGGCTTTCCTTGTAACCGATAACCTTTGGAATCGGAGAGCGTGCGACCTGTGTCGTTTAAATACCATGTGCTATTCATAACGGGTCCCTTGAACTTAAATTAAGTTCCAATAAGCTTATCGTCTCGACGTATTGTCTCTGCCTTCCTCGCCTACCCGATTCTCAGAGTGGCGATCCCAGTTAGCCCGTCTTCGGCAGAACCTTCTCGGCCGCCAGCGCGTCCAAAGTATCCGACAAACTCTGCCACGAGTCGTAATACCTGAAGACATGATTAGCTCGATGTTCTCACAACACAATACCCATGTGAAGTACGTACGAGTTCCAGCCCATACCCCTCGCCTTGGACATGCTGAGGATAATGTCATAATCCCGCCCTAGGACCATGGACAGGAATCCCCACGTCGCCTTGTCTAGCACATCCTTTTCCAGCCCATTGCGCTCGGCAATTTTTGCCCAGGCCTTTTTGACCTTGTCCTGCTTACTCCACTGCGCAAGATCGACCGTGTGCTGGATTTTCCCCGGCTTGGTCTTCCCTAGACCCTGCTGAGACTCGTAGAGGCTGACGGGCGGCGTCTTGTGCATCTCAGTTTCACTGCTCATCTGACGCGGGCCACTGAACTGATCCGTCTTCAATTTGATCCCAAACTTCTTGGCGAGGAGCGGCCACATGGTCTGCCAGCTCTGTGCATCACCATTCACAACGTTAAAAGCCTCGTTCGCGGCGCGTGGCTCGGACGCGGCCCAGTCGCAGAACTCGGCGTGGAGCTTCGAGTCGGTATAGGTGTCGAACCCGGTGTACAAGACTTCCGAGCCAGGGAACACGAGATCCTCGCCCAGCTCTTTACAGATGGCGACGTAGACCCCGACAGACGTCGCAAAGTTCATAAAGTTGCCTTTTGCGAGCCCGATGACGTCGTTCGGGTAGGTGACGGTCCACGAGACGTTGCTGTGCTTCTGACAGAACGACTTGAGAATGTCCTGCTGGCGGTAATAAAAGTTGGGAGGGAATGCGGAATCCGTAAGCCATCTGTCCGTCTCCTCCACCGGGTTCTTGACCGGCCCGAGGTGTACTCCGTAGTGCTTCGCGCCTGTGACAAGCACAATGCGCTTCAGTGTCCCCGCGACGCCCGTCTTCTCGAGGGCAGCGAGGAAGTTCTGGAGCATGTCCCCATTGACATCCCAGTTCTCCTGCTCCGAGTCCCTCTGGAGATAGGCCGCGAAGAAGAGGTACTCGGCCTTTACTCCCTTTAGGTCATTGGCGATGGACTCGGGGGACCCCTGGAGATCGGCAAAGGTGTGTTTGACGGAGGAAGGAAAGTCCTCTTTTTTGCTGCGAGATATAGCGTAGACGGAGCTCCACTTGTCCGGGTCGTTTCCGAGTCGGTGGGCGATTTCACGCCCGAGGATGCCTGCATTTAACCAGCCCTGTAAGTTACTTACTTACCCCACTCGAGCTCCCCTGGGACGCATACCTGTTGCACCCGTCACGATTGCAGAAGCCATTTTATCTGCTGATGTATTTATAATTCTTGTGCGTGGGAGTATGCCTCGTCACGCCCACGGATTTTGAGACGTTGCTTCCACTCTTATAAACCGACTTTGGACGCATTTAAGGGTACACGATGTGACGTCAGAGAGCGATATTGATCACATCATGGAGGTGATTCCAATTTATAAGAAGCGGGTAATTCTTACCCGCTTACAAGCAAGAGCGGGCCAGGCCGTCATGACCTGCTAGCTATGTAAATATGCGCAGGTGTAAGGGGCCACAAAGATGGGAGTGGATGATTCTCGACCCATCTGGGCGCGAGAATGCTCGCGCCCTGCGTTTTTTATGCTCGCCAGCGTAACACCAGGGTCGCAGAAGGGGATTTAAACGACGCGCAGGGGACGGGAAAGCACGGCCATTGGACTTTTTGGGCATTCCGAAACCCAAACAGGCGAGATGGAAGAGAGTCGCTGCCCGACACCCATCTTCACTGACCAACAAGCATCTCACTGCACTCTTGGACATGGAGCGATATCCGATCGTCCGATTAATCGCGATCAATCTTTTCGGCATTATATAACTCAACTGTCGATAATATCCAGGGCAACAGGAGTGGCGGAGTGGCGCGGGCGGAACTGCCGTGGTCGCGTGGCGTCTGCCTCACGCCAACTAGAGCCTCCCGCCCCTCACTATTGCAACTGATCCCGCATCTACTATGTCTGTTCATGGTGTTTCATGCGGTGACCCAGAGAAGGCATCAGAGGGAAATTCCCAAGCGCTCGTCCGCGGAGGGCATCTTCGGAGTAGCGTCCATACATAGCGAGAAACTCGTCTATAAAATGGGTATTCGTACAAATAGGCGCTGAACGAAAAATTAGATAAAATGTTATTGGCCGTTCGACTCCTACGTCCAGTCTTCCCGGGGTCTCAACTCCGGAAAGCTATCACCTGGCAACCGAGACGCCTCTAACCCCACCGTATTATCGATCCCCATTGCCTCGGCCCGTCTCCAGCTCTTGCAGACACACCTTATCCGTAGTCACCGTCGATGATTCCCCTTCCTCGGCTATTCGTTCCCCCGACTGTGGTTGTTGTGTCTTGCCCTCTCCTTCAACCATTTTACCTCTCGGTTTGGAGAGGGATGCCAAGTTGTCGCTATTGCGGCTCCCGGATGATACAGGCTGGCTTCCCGAATTCGTTTGAGGCGTTTGTCGGTACGGTCCGTGTAGATTTGACGGCAAGGAGCCCATGGAGGACTGAGTGTTATATCGGAGTTTCGACGCGAGGATATCAATACTACCGGCAAGACACAACGTCAGCTTCTCCCACGGTAGTTACCCCGTGACGGAATTGTCCGCGGTAGAAAAAGACTTACTATAGCATAATTGGGAATAAACTTTCGAGGGTATAGGCAAAGCGATCTACCTGAGCCGGAGTATTCGTAGCGCTCTGCGCAGTCGACTGGAACGAATAGGTAATGGCCCGCGTGATGCCCGTCAACGACAGCATCGCAACCCGGACCTCGGTGCTCTGCATCAGATACTGGAACAGCCCAGTCTGGAGCGCAGCCTGCATCGAAGTCGACCTTGCCGTCGCGAACTTGCGCAGCAGGAAGTACGCGCTCAGACACTCGATGACCGCGATGAGGACGAAGAAGGCAACGTGGAGGTTTGTGACGCTGCGTTGGAGGTTTATCTCGGACTCGAGGATAGACCGCATGCGCATCGCCATTATGGCGCCCCGGATTGCCACCAGCGCCGCGATGATGAACCAGAAAGAGGTGAGGAATATTATGCGCTGCTTGTCGCGGAGGACGCGTTTGAGTATGACGTAGCTGTAAAACGACAATCCGGCCTCCTGCACGAGCCAGAATACGTCGGCGAAGAGGGATGCGACGGCCCTGTTTAATATGGGGTGCTGCGTATAATATGCGTAAAAGCACAGCCCGTTCGCAAATGCGCAGGCAAGCGAGGTGACCATGGGGACGACGACGACGGGCGTCAGGCTCGTGATGCCGATTATAACAAAGCCGAAGAGCACGTTCGCGATGCCAATGGTGCTGATGATGCTCCAGCTGCGCTCGAAGTATAGGGTGACGGCCGCGGTCGTGTTCGTCGGCGACCCCATGGGGAAGTCGCCCGGATCCATCGTCGTCTATTTCGCCCCGAACCAATCGTGGTTCATGCGCCGGGCCGGTTTCGTCGTGTCGCGGCGCCGCAACTGGACGCCAAGAGGATTGTCGAGGGGTAGGTCTAACATGTCGACTACATTAATCGATATCGAAGAGTGAGGGGCCCTGGTAAAGATGACGAGCTCGAAAACATCGCAGGTGCGGAGAAAGGGGGCTAGCCATGGCAATTTATACCGGATTCAAGGCATGCCAGAGCCAGGCGCAAGGTTTGCCGATCCATGAATAATGATCGTCGCCACTTGGCGAGGCGAGGGTGGAGGGCTGGGCTGTCATTTGTCGGCTTTAAACACCAGCCGCCCCCGTTACGGGGCAGAGTGGAACCCCGTGGCGCGAGGATGCGGTTGTGGCGATCCGGGGTGGCTCGTCATAGGCGCTGCTATATGCCGACGCCGGAGGAGGCTAATTTATGCCGAGGGCGAACCGCCGTTCTGCCAAGTTCTGGTTTTCTCTGCCATTAGCTTGTTTCTCCCTATCAGTACTCTCATCTGACTGGAGATAGGAAGGCCTTGAACAACGAAGGAACGAAGAAATTGTATCACCAAGCCATTGAAGCCTTTCCCGTCCTGTGACGAAAGACCACAAAAGACCACAACCTCTGTTAAGGAGCATATGAACCGCAGGGATGGCGGAATGGCTTCACACCGGGCTCCACCTTATTAGTAGCACTATTCCCGAGATGTCGGGATTGGCCATGAATGATCGTCCAGAAATGGAAGGCCCCATGCCCGAAATGTCAGAACTGTCCTGACTGGGCTTCTCGAATGACCTCATCGTCGCATCCAATTGTCGACTGGGCTTCTTGAATGACCTCACCGTTGCACCCACTAGTGACCTTCCGAGACCGGACACCCGGATCTAGGGGTTGTACGGTACAGCATCGACTACGGGTGTCTTTTGTATTTCTAGGCACTGCTATGCGAGGGTATTCGCATGTCATGGAAGCCGTAACCACCTGTTCTTGATCGCGTGCAACTCATGCTATGATAGAAAAGAGAGGAAGTCTTCGATCGAGGTCGGAAGCTCGCTATCCCAGTCCAGTGGAAAGACCGCGTCCATACTAAGGCCAGGGCCTTTGGCGTGCTCTCTGTCATCCCTCGAAGTCAGCACCACGACCTTGCAAAATTGGTTGCATGTGAAGGGCATAGAAGGGAGGACATAGCTTACCTTGCCCTACTGCATGATTAGGCGCACAATCTTCGTCTAGGAGGCCCATCAAGGTTCGTAGGGCCTTTAGCTATGGCACATTTGGTGACGACCTGATTAGGACTATTACTCTACCCATCGCCGCGTCTGCAACCTCCCAACCCGCCGACTGTGTTTGTTTAACGATGGTAGAGAGAGGTCTGGCCAGGTTGGATGTCTTCCGCACTACGTCGAGTGCCAGGGTTCCCGAGCCCTGGTCTTGCGTCGCATCATTAGGCCGTACGACTTGTTGAGCATCCGGCTGGGTCGGTTCCAGCCTGGCGAGGATATCTAGGATGGCGCGCAACAAGATAGCCAGTGAATGTGAAAGTTGGTAAGGAGCCCCTGTGGCATGAATGTCAGTACTACGTCCGAAGAGACTATGATATCAAAGTGAAGTGCTACTGGCTCCACTACGAAATGGGCCGCGTTACAGGGGTGATGACGAACAAGGACGCCAGAAGGATGAGTAGTCCTGTTCATCGAGAGACTCGAGTATCTCGACTCCCTCTTCTACTACTAAGTGCGCGTTGTTAGCGGTTCGCGCGAGCTGCGAGATTGAAAATTCTTCGTGCATGTCTAAGCCGAGCTGACAGATGAGGGTTAAGACCATGACTCGGCTTAGATGGAATGAATCTACGGAGCACGGTTAACCTATGAAGCTTGTAGAGTATTGGGGGCACGGCGATCTTGAACAACCTACAAGTACGCGCGGGTATACGAGCGGTGTCCGTATTTGCGAGGGCGTCTGATGCCCGTCTCAACTTCGCCGTTTTATGCGCCGGGGACGCCAAGCTCTCCGGAGACGACGGCGGGGAGAGATCGCTGAGTATGAGTGTGAGGGGGCACGTGGCAATGAACAGTGCGAGGGAGTACTGGGGCTCGCTGCTGCCGGTGTTGGAATCGTCCTCGATCTCGGCTGGAATCGGAACAGCGCTGAGATGGTGCATATTCGAAGGCCGGCCGTAGACAAACGAGTTCCTGCGAATAGTTGTTCGCTGACCTGTCCGTATCGAAGGTAGGCCACGGATTACAGTGAAATGGGAGTTGCTACTCGGAACGCCAGTAAGATTGCCTACAATGCAGAGACACCACCAAAGCCGTTTTCTTAGTGACTTCTCCCACGAGGGGAGCCTCCATGATGAGCAATCTCGGTGGAGCGTCGGCTGCCTATATCTGCTTTGAAGAAGGCTGAGGAGAATCTCTGCCGGCTATTTACATAGGTTTCGAGGCTCGCCCAGCATGGGGTCAGCCATCGTGGAGATAATTCCAACGAGAAGCACGGTGGGTCTGGGGCCTGACTCCGGGAGTGTAAGACAAGCTGCTTCAAACAGTGATCGGTTAAAGATTGGAAGTGAGGGCCAGGTCGTGGTCGCAAATCTGGCGCCAGTTTGAGAGTCAACCGCTTGATTGTCGCAGCGACAAAATAGAAGAGAAAACATGTAATTACGGAGAAAGGTCGGGGCTAGAAACAGTGAAGCGGACTGGTAGAGCTGACGCACCGCTTGACCAAGTCGGGAACCGGTATTGGTTGCGACCTCATGAGATCCATAATCTCGACCAACGCCCGGTCTTCGAACAGTTCTTCAGGAAGAAGACTGGACTCTTCTTGTCCGCGACCTGGCCGTAACGCAGGCCATCGCCCATTCCCCACCCGTGCGAGGCGGGATCAGCGCCCGCCATCGTGAGGAGCGCAAACGCACCGGCCCCAAAATACTGAAATTCTTCCTTGTCTGCGACGTCCATATCCAGAGACTCGTGATGGGGCTCGTAATCCTAACACTATATTAGCCTGTGGACAACTACTACCCCTGGATAAGGGTATGCTGGAATGGTGATATATAGCCCAATGCACTCAAGGGAGATTGCTTATACGGTTGGCATACCTGGGGCTGATTCTCGCATGCTAAACAATCCATAGAGTCTCCTAGGGCCTTCGACCTGGCTCTCCGGTCTACTAAAGAGTCGCCGCAGACCGGAATTATACAATGTTCTACACTCGGCTCCCTAATTGTGTCTCGACTGAAGATTGGCATGGAGCTGCTTATATCTGTTGAGTCTGGCGCGATACTCTTTGACGAACTGTTGCTACCTCCGCCGGTCACCCTTCTCTTTGTGGTAGGAATACCCACATATACACAGGGCTTATTAGTCCGCTTGTAAAGGTTGCACGGCTCGCCGCGTACGGGAATATGGCACAATTGCTTCATACGGCGACACCGATCTCACGGCCTATCTTTCCGCGACCGGCGGGCCCGGAGACTATAGGACAACAGTTAGCTTCGGCGCACACCTCAATACGTTAAGGGGCTGGCGCACGCTCACTTCGCGTGGGACGGGCCTACGTAGAGGCGGGTAATGCTATCCGGAGTTGAGCCCATCGTGCAGTATCGCCGATCGAAACGCTGGCCGCTCGGGTGACGCTCGGGGAAGTTGCCAACCGCGGTGGCGAAGGTGACGGCTGGTGCAATTTGCTCTGCATCTTCACGCGGTCCCACTCAACCTTGGCCGAGGACGCAAGCCATCTAGAGAGCGTGGATAGGTAGAGGAGTTTGTATGTCTCTCGTTTTGAAGTCGAGTTACAAAGCGAAGGGCAGCGTTCATGATCCTCGTACAACCGGCCAAGCTCAAGGACCACTGCAGACCGGTACACGGTTATCATTGAGCGACCCCAAGTGTGTGGAGCGTCATGCGCGGGTTGCAGGCCGCCGGTGTGGGGCGACTTGGCTGGTCGGGCAACTGTTGTCTGGAAGAGCCGAAGCTGTAAACCATGCACCGCACAGGATTAACCCAAACCACTGTCACTATGTCCATGAATGACGATGTGGAACAGTGGCCAACGTTGGCCGCTCAGTCTACCCGCCCAAGACCCGGCGAGGACAAGAAGTATTATAAGAGTCAGGAAAGCATTTATAAATAGGTGTAGGAACCACCTCCCTGCTCCTCTTCGTTCGTCGGACTTGTTGCCATCCAACCAACCACTTAGTCCAAAATGCCCATCGCTTCCGACGATTTCAAGGGCCTTGTTTCCAGCAAGCTCATCCGCTTCGGCGGGGATTGGGCGGACGCCCACATCAAGTCCACCAAGGGCTCTACCCTGGCTATAAGCGAACCCTGTATTGAAGAGAGACCCTGGTTGCAAAGGCGCGAAGACTCATGGTTTGACAGGATGCAGGCCGCAGGAAGATCCTCGACTTTACCTCGGGGCAGATGAGCGCCGTCCTCGGCCAGTAGGCGTCCGCTCATATATATGTTTAGCCACGCCGTATCAACGGACCAGTGTAGCTCCCATGAAGAAATCACGGCTGTTGTTAGCGAGCAGATCAAGAAGCTCATGCATCTGAACCTCACCATGGTTCCGATGAGGCGCTCAAGTGCACTCAGGTAATCACGTCCATGCTTCCTGCAGACGTTGACAGGTGCATGTTGCTCTCCACCTAATCGGAGACAAACGAGGCAGTCATGAAGCTTGCCAAGGTATATACTGGCAAATCCGAGGTCATATTTGCTGGGTATGGTAAGATTTTGCACTGTCGCTCTGATTCCCCCCGTGATGATGGCTCGAGATGACTTATACCACCTCTAAACAGACCCACGGCTCCGATTCCGCCACGTCCTCGACGGCCGACGCGGCGTCGGCCCACGAGTCCCGGGCAGCCTACTTCTTCAGGCGCCCTACGCCCATCGGTCACCATTCAGGCACCCAGACGGGTCTTACGACTTGGAGACGGAGCTCGATTATAGGTGGGAGCTAATTGATCGTCAGTTACATGCCCTTGAAGCAGCACTGAGGCATTATCATACTGACTTCCACACAGGCCAGTGCACAGGGTCGTTGGCGTGCCATTGCGCACCGGTGCACACAGACGGGTCTGTCGTGCAACATTGTGCAGCTACCTGGCATGGGAGGGTCATTCCGGATGGCGCCGCCCCTCACCACCTCCGACGAGGAGATTCGGGAGGGGGTTAAGATCTCTGATAACGCGATTGCGTATTGTCTTGGCCAGGGGCTTCCAAACTAGCGAGGAGTCATAGGCTCTACGTGGATCTAGTCATACGATTTTCTACGGGATATAAGAATCTCCGACTGGTCGGAAACAGCATCTTGCCTGCCGTGTATCGTAAGCTTCAAGGCCGGCCTTGTTTGGCATTTTGGCATTGCTCGTGCCGCGAGCTATCCATCCAGTCCGAACAATTTTTTGCTAAAAACTCCTGGCCTCTCTATAAAAGCAGTTGAACCATCCTTGGGAGCACTTCTTATCTATAGTGGAGAGACTAACTTGCAACCGAGCAGGTGGGGCGTGGCGCGGATAGATCGGCCTTGGTCCCCATGAGGAAGGTCCGAAGCAAGTAACTCGTCACGTGGGCCGACTTATCACCGAGACCGCGGCGCGATCGCCGGAAAACACGGCCATGCCAAGGGCCGTTTGGCAGATCTCTAATTGCTCAAGTGGGCCGCGGTGCACTCGCGTCTCCTCCGCGAGCCACTCGGCAGCCATGTCGGCACCTCCGGGCGAGCTCCCCGCGAACGTTGCGCGCATCTACCGCGCCGCAGCGGAGAAACGGCACCAGCCGGAGAAGCTAGTATCCCTGCTCTCCAATGAGCGCGGGTGTTATAGTGGGAAAATGGAGTCGCCACCAAGGGCAAACCCAGGAGGCGGGGAGTCCGATCTGTTGGATTTCCGCACACGCCGATTGGCCTAAGCGACGCCGAGCAGCGCTAGCACTTACCCAGCTTGGCGCGTGGGCCCGCCCCAGGAAAGGAGGGGCAGGGTAAGGGAAAGCAGGCGACGCGAAGACTCGCGCTAGGAGAGATAAAATTTTTACATTGCGCCATGGGTTTCCCCATCGGGGCCCCCTGCCCTGAAGCCATTCGCCGTCACCTTCTTCTACATTTGTTCTCGAAACGTTCGGTACCACACGACGCGCGCCACGAAACTCTCCGGTCTCCTCATCCCCCGCGACCGACACCACCCCTGCATCACCGTCGGGCCTCAGCATCGTCACTCCTTGCCGGGGGCCATTCGAAGGACAACCAATGGCCGATGCTAAGAACGGCGGCCAGTCGCCCGGCGGCGACGACTTCCTGCAGTCGATGAAGGGCGGCGCCGAGGAGGCCATCCGCACCGATGGCTCGAGCAACGACGCCGAGACGGGCGACGCCGAGCTCGACAGGGCGCTCACGAGCCGCCACCTCCAGTTCATCGCGATAGGAGGCACCATCGGGACGGGTCTCTTCCTGGGCACGGCCGAGGCCCTCGCGACCGCGGGGCCCGTCTCGCTCATCATAGCCTTCGCCTTCATCGGCACCGTCATCTACTCCGTCATGGTCAGTCTCGGCGAGATGGCCGCCTACATGCCCGTCGCCGGCGCCTTCAGCGTCTACGCCAGCCGCCTCGTCGACCCGGCCCTCGGCTTCTCCATGGGCTGGCTGTACTGGTTCAGCTGGAGCATCACCTTTGCCCTCGAGCTCACCGCAGCGGGCCTCATCATCCAGTACTGGCTGCCCGACCTCACCATCGCCGTGTGGATCGCCGTCTTCTGGGTCGTCTTCACGGCCCTCAACCTGCTCCCCGTCCGCTGGTTCGCCGAGATCGAGATGTGGTTCTCGAGCATAAAGGTCCTGACCGTCATCGGCTTCATCATATTCGGGATATGTGTCAACGCAGGCGTCGGCGACGAGGGGTACATCGGCTTCAAGTACTGGCAGGACCCCGGCCCCTTCGCCACGCACATGGTCCCCGGCGCGACGGGCAAGTTCGTCGGCTTCTGGGCCGTGCTCGTCACCGCGGCCTTCACCTTCCAGGGATCCGAGCTCGTCGCCGTCGGCGCCGGCGAGGCCAAGAACCCCGGCAAGAGCATCCCGTCGGCCATCCGTTGGACCTTCTGGGGCATCTTTGCCATGTTGCTGGCGGGCGTCTTCTTCATCAGCATCAACCTGCCCTACGACCTCCCGGAGCTGAGGACGGACGGGTCGGACGCCTCCGCGTCGCCAATGGTAATGATCGTCCATCGCGCCGGGGTCCCAGTCCTCCCCCACATCCTCAACGCCGTCCTCCTGACCGCCGTCCTCTCCGCCGCCCTCTCCAACATCTACTCTAGCAGCCGCATCCTCATCGGTCTGGCTGACGAGGGCCTCGCCCCGGCCATCGTCAAGCGCACAAACAAGCACGGCATCCCCTACATCGCCGTCCTCCTCTGCTCCCTCCTCGGCCTCCTGGGCTTCCTCAACCTGTCCAACAGCGGGACCGAGGTCTTCGACTGGCTGCTCAACATCAGCTCCACCAGCGCAATCGTCACCTGGGCCCTCATCTCCATCTGCCACATTCGGTTCATCAGGATCCTAAAGGCGCAGGGCGTGCCTCGCTCCGACCTGCCCTACCAGGCCCCCTTCCAGCCGTGGCTGTCCTGGTACGGCCTCTTCTTCAACGCGCTCATCGTCATTACCTCTGGCTTTACCGTCTTCATCAAGTGGAGCACGAGCGACTTCTTTTCTTTTTACATTAGCTTAATCCTCTGGGTGATTCTGTACATTGGGTACAAGCTCATCGCGCGCACCAAGGTCGTGCCGTTGAAGGAGGTGGACCTTGACCTTGGGAGGGAGAAGGGCTTTGCGGGGTCGGAGTAATGGATACGGGATGCATTGTTACGGGCTACAGTTTATTGGATAATGGGGTATTGTCATGCAGCGTTTATATAAGTTCGTTCTAGATGGGGTTATTTGCATTGTACGAAGGCGGCCGTGGTAGTTTCTGATTTTATAGACAATCTTAAAGCAACCAATAATCTTGCATCTCTCAGTTGTAATGCGCTCTCGCCCGAGTTGTCTGAAGTTATCAGACTTGCCCATGGTTTATTTCGCACTTGGATAGGACCAGTTTGACCTCTCATTGCATCTGTGGTCGTCTTGTTGCTCGACTCCCTTCGTTTCATGTGCTGCAGATGGTTTATCCAATCCTACATCGCCCACCCACCGATAGCATCAGGCTTTGACGAAATGCACGGTGTCGTACTCAGCCCTCGTCCTACGCAGGCATGCATGTTTGACGCAAGGGTTTCTGTTTTAGGTTTGCTGGGAATGGGTATGCCCACCATTGATCGGGACGATGCGGGAAGGGCCGCCCATTGTCACACGGGCTTTTACAGGCACCCCGAACCACCATGCGTCCCGAACCGCCATGCATAGTGGCTGAGATCTCCAACACGTTTTCTGTATAAAGCAGACCTAGCCCCGTCTCGCTTCTCGTGGCGGAAATGGAGAAATACAGGCATTTCTGGGGCTTCGGGGTGCTACAAATTCAATTCCGCCGGCGACTCGTGACGACGAGTCGACAAAAATCTCGACTTCTGGTGTACTCACTCTGCCCAACGTGCCACTTCTACATTCCGAAAATGGTCCAGTGTAATCGCAAGGGATTCGACGGCGAGTTCGCGAACCGCTCGTCCTGGTGCGGAATGCGTAAGTCCAAATGGCTCTCATAAGATACTACGCTGAGCACAGGATGCCGTGTCCGTCGACCCCCTACGCGGAATCGAGTACTGCATCATGATAAGGCCTCGCTGACGACATTACCTCGCCATCATAGACACATACTCGACCGACGCCTACGCAGCATTCAGTAACACTTCCAAGCCACACTGCGACCAGCACGAACGCAGTACGTCCTAGGTATATCCAGCTTTACCTTACGATACTAATTAATATCGATAGTATTCGAGGCCCAGAGGAGGGAGCACGAGGAGCTAGAGCGGAAAGAGCAAGAGAAACAAGTTGGGGAGATAGAGGCGAAGGGACAAAGGGAAAGGGAGAAGGAGATCCAGGAAAGCCACGAGAGGGAGGTGCAGCGCGAAAGGGAGAGTGGTTGCTGCGCTATACTATAGTCTGCCCCCGGAAAGAATCGACGCGATTTTCGGATGTGAATTCTCGCCCGGAATCTAGAGCAAGATGGTTATGCGACCATGCGTGCGATACGGCCATGCGTCGCCTGGAATAACACGATAGTTTCCCCGCCTCTTACAAAGTATCACATGTTGGTTAACTAGACGGCCAGTATGTCACATAGTAAACACTCGTACTCTTTTCCGCTCGGTTTTCAATCCACGGTGCCTTTCGTTCGTATCTCGCGTCATCTGGTCACTATTATACTCTCGACGTTCTTTCGTCCCTCGACTCCTTAAGACTGACTGCAAGCACCCATGCCTTGGCCATAAATAGTAGGGCTGCTACAAGCCTACGCCATGTGCTCGAAGCACCGTTGGGAATACCCCAACACTAAACTCTTTTAGGCTCAAACACACCCCGAGACACGTAACCCAGTCCCTCATAGCGCGGCGGGGCTTAGACTCGGCCCGCTAATACACCGGGTGCAGGGTCCGTGAAGAAACACCACTTTTCATACAGGGAGGTCCCGGCAGTGGCCATGCCAAGCCAGCAGCGTTCACACCATTCGGGCATAGCTCCACCACCGCCCTATGAAAATCCACTCCCGCTGCTACGAGTGGACGGCGTGGACCCCTGCAGGCCACTCGTCAATCGTGCACCCGTATCCAGCCGCCTGGTCGAATGTGAGTGAGATTTAATACTGGAGGTATTGACTAGCTCGAGCCACTCGACGGTGAGGGGGCCGATCAGACCCACCATGGGGTCTGGCATGGTCAAACAAGTGGATACGCCTTACAGTCTCACAGATTTAAACAACCTCTCTCGAGTCAACAGCCGGGATTGGCGTATTCGGGCTTATTCTACTTGGCTCCCCGATTAACCGTCAAGTCTCGTCATTTTAGACTCGACGCAAACATGAGATAAGAAAAAACCGTAACGGATCCTCTACGAACAACTGAGGACTGAACAAATTGGTCCCGAAATGGCAGCTGAGTCCCGGATTGGCAGCTGAGACCAGCCGTAAGCACACTTATTATCCGCGCCGATCGGTATCATCCGTGTGGGTCGATCTGCCCTGTGGCCCTGCTATACGCGTATCCACGTACTTGTTCGCACATCCGCCGCAGCGGCGGCGCGCGGAGACTTGGCATTCGGTATCGCCGTCGTAATTGGCTTCCGGCTGATACGCGTATATGTCGTTCCCGAGCGAACTAGTTTTGGACACCCCAAGTGAGTTGGGCTGCGAGTTCCGCGGAATGGCAGATTCGTCAGCGTAGCAAGCTTCTTCTAAATACGAATTACGAGAGCTGTGACTTTTCTGCGACATGATATAAGCCTGTGGCCTGCATTGAATCCTTACCTTTGCTTCTTAGTCTAAACGAAGCCACTCGCTCCCACCACCTCTCATTATCCTACCTAGCCTCTTCATTCCATTTCCGCATCCATATTATCTCCAATCTGCGACGATTAATTACACGCTTTAATACATCCATTCACACCCGCCACAGGCATCATGAGCGACAAACAAGCCGAGGCCGCAAGGCCCTCGGGTCTCTTCACTCGATCCATAATCGCAGACAGAACAACCGTAAGAGGTTAGTTCACCCATTCATCCAGTTTACTTCAATCACCCACTAACGTACCCAGACGACGGCCGCGTCGATTTCGTCGTCGACTCGACAATCAGCCGTATCGCCAGCAAACTAATCCAACAAGACGCCTCGATCGACGAACTCCACAAGGCCGACCGTCCCTCTACGCCACCTCCTCAGTACACGCCAGTCGACAGCCAGAGTCCCACCGTTGACAGCTCGACACATACCCACAAGACCTCCCCTCCGAAACAAGAAAAGTCCTCCATCCGGCTGAACATAGTAATCCAAGTCGTCGGCAGCAGAGGCGACGTCCAGCCCTTCCTCGCCCTCGGCGCAGCCCTCCAATCAACAGGACATCGCGTCCGAATCGCAACTCACGAAACCTTTCGCTCCTTCGTCCTCTCCTCGGGGCTCGAGTTCTTCTCCATCGGAGGCGACCCCGCGGAACTAATGGCCTTCATGGTCAAGAACCCCGGCCTCATCCCCAGCATGGACAGCCTCCTCGCGGGCGATGTGCAGCAGAAGCGGGTCATGGTCCGGACGATACTGGAGGGGTGCTGGCGGTCGTGCATCGATCCCGACGAGGTCACCGGCGCGCCGTTCGTAGCCGACGCCATCATTGCCAACCCGCCCAGTTTCGCGCATGTGCACTGCGCGCAGGCGCTGTCGATTCCGCTACACGTCATGTTCACGATGCCGTGGACGAGCACGAGACACTTTTCGCATCCCTTGGCGAACGTGGCGGTCCGCGGGAACGGTATCGACCCGGGCGTTGCAAACTATGCCTCGTTTTGGCTGGTGGAGTGGATGACGTGGCAGGGGTGAGTTCCTCAACTTCCCGAAGACGGGGCGCGATGAACAGCGCTGACAACTATGCTGGGGTAGACTCGGTGATGTTATCAATGAGTGGAGAGCCACGATCGACCTCGAGCCAGTCCCGTCGTCTGAAGCCCCAAAACTCCTCGAGACACTACGGGTACCCGTTACGTACTGCTGGTCGCCAGCGCTGGTTCCTAAGCCCAGCGACTGGCCATCCAATATCGGTAAGACCATATTCCTTCCCTCGACGAAACAATAGCTGACAACCCTGAAGACATCTGCGGTTTCTTCTTCCGGGAGCCCGCGGATTACACTCCGCCTGCCGATCTCGCCGCCTGGCTCCAGGAGGGTCCCACACCAATATACATTGGATTTGGCAGCATCGTGCTCGACGACCCAGAACGACTGACCGACACCATTGTGAGCTCCATTCGCAAGGCTGGCGTACGGGCGATCATCTCCAAGGGCTGGAGTAACCTTGGCGCGGATGTCGTTGGACCGAACGCACAGAGGGACGTGTTCTACCTGGGCGACTGCCCCCACGAGTGGCTATTTCAAAACGTATCTGCCGTAATCCACCACGGCGGAGCTGGTACGACAGCCTGCGGCCTACTGAATGGACGGCCCACCACCATCGTCCCCTTCTTTGGAGAGTAAGTTGGTCTTGACCACAAGGAGGAAGCAATTCCACTGACCCACTACAGCCAACCATTCTGGGGCAAAATGGTCGCAACGGCAGGCGCAGGGCCCGACCCAATCCCGCAAAAAGACATAACCATCGAGAACCTCACTGAAGCAATACGCTACTGCTTGACCCCAGAAGCATTGACCGCCGCGGGACGAATAGCCGCAAGCATCCAGTCCGAGAACGGCGTGCAACAGGCCGTCCGGTCCTTCCACGAGCACATCCTCTCCTACAACGTCCGCTGCGACATATTCCCCGACCGGCCGGCTGTGTGGCTTTACAAGTCGAAGAGAAAGCTCGTCAAGATGTCGAAGATCGCGGGGGAGGCCCTGATGGACGCTTCGCTAGTTACGAAGAGGCAGCTGAAGCCGTGAGTGCCCGAATGCCACCAGAATGCTGGATTTTCGCTAATCAGGACTAGGTTCGCCGTTCACCACGTCGAGATCAAGAATAACCGCTGGGACCCTGTCACGGGCGTCGCCTCCGCAACACTGAGCACCGGAAAGGGCATGCTCCTCTCAACGACCGACATCATCGTGAAGCCCGTCAAAACCTACCGCTCGCTGAACCCCCGAGAGACCCCCGACCCACCCTCGACACCCGATCCCGACCCCCTCCAGCCCGGGCCCCAGCTCCCCGCACACATCGTCCTCGGCGGTGACCCCGCGAACGGACTCGCGGGGCCGGCCAGGAAACGGGGTTGCTGGGGAACAGCTGCCGCGCTGACTACTTCGTCGGCGTCAGGCGTGGGCGGCTTCTTCAAAGCGTACACGAAGGGAGTACTGCTCGACATTCCCCTCTCGGCCGCCGACGGACTGCGCGCGGTGCCGAGGCTATATGGCGAAGAGGTGAAGGATCACGAGGCGATACGCGGGTGGAAATCCGGCGCAGTAGCGGGCGGGAAAGGCTTCGTCACCGGAATCGCGGGCGGTATGACCGACCTCGTCATCCAGCCCTACAAGGGCGCCGCGAAGGAGGGCGCCGTGGGTGCAGCAAAGGGCCTCGGGAAGGGGACAGCCGGGTTTGTCTCCAAGGTCTTGTCTGGTGAGTAAAACCTCTTGTGACCGTACGGACTCTGGCCGCTGACTGCTTGTAGCACCCCTTGCACTTGTTGCGTATCCGTTCCAGGGAATCTACCAGGAGATACGTACCTTTACATCGAGTACGGGAGCCCTCATTCTGGAGAGGAGGCGTGAGGAGGGGGCATATCTGCTACGTGTTGAGCAGGAGAGAAAAAGCGGGCTCGGCTCTGCTGCTATGCAGGCGTTCTATAAGGTGTAACAGGATAGTGGTAAAAAAGAAGAAATACGCACGAGGCGACAGCGTCTTAGCGCCAAGTCTCAACTCAAAATGATGAGAGATCAATCGTGACAAGGATCTTTTCTATAAGCCTTCCATATATACACCTCTTCATGCCCGAATCCCGCCATGACCATTTTCACCAACATGGGCACAGACTGAGCAGACAACAACGGCATATACTCTAGTCCGTCATGAGCACAGTCATGCTGTATCTTTCCGAGAACCACCACGGGGAAAACACAATCACAGATAATATGGGCATTAAGATGGAGCTGAACGACAAGTCGAACCCACGACAAACACCAGAATATCATTTCTGCGCGTAGCGGACGCGAATGAAGCTCGGCTGTATTCTAATCTAGCCACCATTAAACCAATCTAGTATATGCAAAGTCTATGTATATCCACCAAAACAAAGGAAACCACTCTCTAGCTGTCTTAACGTAAGGAAATACCAGCGCGATACCTGGCTCTGTGAAGTTACCCGTCCAAGTTCTGTGCCTCGCACATCTTCCTGTACATCGTCCCACTCGAAAGAAGCTCTTCGTGAGTCCCAGCTTCCACAATCTTGCCTCCGTGGAACACGCAAATGATGTCGGCGTGCCTAATAGTCGACAGACGATGCGCAACGGCAATAGTGATCCGATCACCCGCTGCAGCCGCCTCGTTCAACGCATCCTGCACGATCCGTTCCGAAGTCGTGTCCAAAGCACTCGTGGCCTCGTCAAGGAGCAAAAGCCGCGGGTTCCGGATCAGGGCCCTCGAGATGGCGATGCGCTGGCGCTGGCCGCCCGAGAGCTGCAGCCCATTGCTCCCGCAGGGGGTATCGAGGCCGGCGGGGAGCGAGCAGATGAAGTCCCAGGCGTTGGCGGCGCGACAGGCGGCGATAATGCTATCCTCGGATATGGAGGAGGGGTCCTCGGTGGGTATCCCCATGGAGATGTTCTCGCGGATGGAGCCGGGGTATAGCGTGGGCTCCTGCTGCACGAGGGCCACCTGGCCCCGGTAGAGCCAGGGGTTCATCGCGTCGAGGGGCGTGCCGTCTATGTTCAGGTGGCCCGTGACGGGGTCGTAGAAGCGCTGGAGCATGGCGATCATTGTGCTCTTGCCGCAGCCCGAGGCGCCGACGAAAGCAACGAATTGGCCCTGAGTGATCTAAAGCCAATATGTCAGCAAGCCGGGCTGGATGTCGTAGGGGAAGAGCAACGCTTCTAGTGATAATGTGGATATTTGTATGCTTACTTTGAGGTTGACGCCTCGAAGTACACGGGTATTCGGCCGCATAGGGTAGGAGAACTGTATCCTATCGATGTCCATACTCTTGTAACCAGACGGACCGATGTCACGATTCCCAGGCGTCTCCCGGATGGTTGGCTCGAGTTGTTCAAGCCAGAAGAGGTAGTTGGCCGCGTTCGTCGCCTTAGTCATGCCTGGGCCAGCTATTAGCAGGGGTCGTTTCGCAAGATTCTCAAAAGAGGTGCCCTTACTGCTGGAGAACCCGAAGAGGATTGACGCCTGTTGACCGGAAAAGAACACTCCCAGGAATGCGACAAAGAAGCTGACCATGTCCATGTCGCCGAACGAAACTAGACGGCATCCGTACCTGTTCCGACACGAGATGTCAGCATTAGGACTCGAGGTTTAAGTATGTTGCTCAACACGGGGAAACATGCGGGAGAAGGAGTAATATGGATAAAAGGAAAAGTACGAACCAGAATCCCAAGGCCATGAAGGAATACTCGACAGTTTGCGTAAACGAAAAGGCCAGCATGACGAGCAGCAACGGCTTCGTCGCGTCGTTGACGGCTTGGTTCAGCTCATTCGTATACCGCTGCAAGACATCAGGCTCAATTGCCAACGACGATACCGTCCGGATCGCATTGACAGCCTCCGATGCAATAGACGAGCTCGTCGCAAACCGCTTAGAAATCCTCCTGTCCATGGCGGCCTCTAGCCGGATGCGGATATACCCAGAGAGCAGCAGAGGCGGCAGCCCGGCAAAGACGATAACGACGCCGAGCCTCCACCCGTACGCCAGCGCCACGACAGAACACGACACCACACCGAGTGTAGCTATGAGGATCATGGCGACGGTGAAGCCCATCAGCTCGAATACGGCTTGCGGGTAAGAGTCCGCTCGGCTGGTCAGGGCGCCGGTAGTGTTCTCGGGGCGGTCGAAGAATTGAAGGTCCTGCTTCAGCATGTTGTTGACGATCTCGCGCCTGTATTTCTGGTTCATTGTCTAACACATGGTCAGTAAGAATGCGGGAGACAGAAGCAGTGACAAGGGAGGCCTACCTGGGCAACGATATTTGAGCTCCATCCGACAACAAAGTAGACTACCAGGGCGCCGATTCCCATGACGAGGAACATGAGCGAGAAGAAGTTCCCCTTCTTCCGCATCTCGGAACCAGTGAACTGGAACACTTCGATAAACCTCGACATCAAGATGGCCTGGCCGGGGTACGCAGCGCCTGCGCGACTCGGTTAGCGTGGAATACACTTGTGTAGTTGCGAGTGAAGTTGTTGTTACCTGCGCCTAGACATCCTACCAAGAGAAACAGGTATGCCCACTTTAGTTCCGGAGTCGACAGAACCAACCGTCCAATGGTCCCTAGGAGTCCGACCGGCTTCCAGTTATCGTAGTCATCCCGAGCCACCTGGTTCTCCATGCGGCCCTTCGTCGTTGTCGAGTACCGTGTCAAAGTCGTGGCCATCTCGAGGGGTTCAGCTTCAGACTTCTCCACCGTGTCATCGGAATCGCTATCGGAGGCCTGCTTCGACACGGAAAGATCCTGGGCCTTGACAAGCCGCGAATAGGCACCGCCCATGGCCAACAGCTCGCTGTGCGCCCCCTTCTCGACGATTCTACCCTTGTCCATGACCACAATAGTATCAGCATTGCGGATCGTGGCCAGCTTGTGCGCGATGGTGATGGTAGTGCGCCCCTGCGAGACATTATCAAGTGCCTTCTGTACAATCTCCTCGGCGGCCGGATCCAAGGCGCTCGTTGCCTCGTCGAGGAGTAGGATCCGGGGCTGGGAGACGATGCTCCGGGCGATGGCAACACGCTGCTTCTGGCCCCCGGATAACAAACCGCCCCGCTCACCGATGAGCGTATCATACTTCTGGGGAAGGGCATCGATAAAGTCGTCAGCAAACGCGATGCGGGCGGCCTCCTTTACCCTCTCGAGCTTGTCTTCGCGACTGTCGTTCTCCCAGGGCGTGCCGACGAGGCCACTCGAGATGTTGTCAAAGATAGAGCCAATGAACAGGACCGGCTCCTGCTGCACGAGGCGGACCTGCTGCCGTAGCCACCGGACGTTCAGCTTCTCTATCGGCTCGCCGTCAAGTCTCACGGTTCCAGAGTCGGGGTTATACCACCGCTCGATCAAGCCGATGATGGTACTCTTGCCCGACCCACTGGCCCCAACAAGAGCCGTGACCTTTCCGGCGGGGATACGCAGGCTGAAGTCGTCCAGCACGGTGACGCCGGGGCGTGTCGGGTAGCTAAAGGTGACGTTATCAAAATCGATGTCGCCAGTCACGCTCGTTGGCTTGTTTCCTAGGTCGTTGAACGGGTCGATGAGGGAGTCGCGGTCCATGAGTTTGAAGAGCTCCGCAGCTGCGGACGCGGCGCGGGTGAAGTCGATGAGGTAGGGGGCAAGAGAAGTCAAGCTGGTCGCGCCAACAATGACTGACATGAGGACACTGATATACCGTTAGCATCTGGGTGGGATGCGAAGCGAATCGAGTGTGAACCACTCACATGAAGACGTCACCAAAATCATCGACTTCCTCATTGGCAATCATCTTGATGCCCTGCCAGAAACAGAGTCCCACGCCCGCAAAGATAATGAAGTACTCCGCGGAGAACATGCACCCGAAAAGCGCATTCTTTTTGTCGCCAAGGGTCCGCGACATCTTGAGATACCCATCGAACTGGTTCATGAGTCTAGAGCGGAGTGCAAACGCGTTAACGGTCCTGGCGCTAGAGAGGATGCTCTCCGCAAAGGACCCGGCCTGTGCATGGACCTTAAGGATCTTGGTCTCGATGGACGCCTCGATGGTGGAGCTGATGCCCATGACGATCATGGTCGCCGGCGTGATGCAGCACGTAATCAGCGTAAGCTTCCACTGCGTTACAAACGCCAGGACGAAAGCGGAAATGCAGGCCGACAGGCCCTGGACCACGAGGCCTAGCTTCTCTGAGACGCCAGCCTGGATCAGCCGGCCGTTGGAGGTGGCCTGCATTGCAATCGATCCGCCCGTCCCGCCGTCGAAGAAGGCGACCTCCTGGCTGAGGCCGGCCTTGACGTATAGGTGGCGGATGTTTCGCGTCGTTCGGTACGCAGCGAGTGTGAAGAGGGTGCTGTAGCCGAAGGTGACGATGAACCGTCCGAGGCCAATGAGGAAGAAGTAGAGTCTATCCACTGTTAGCTCTATGTAATCTTTGTCGGGTGGGCGGGCGTGTTGGAGGTAGACGTACGCAAGTCGAGCGGATTCACGCCGAAAAGTGGCGGGGTCGGAATCACCAGATGCGTATCCGGTAATCACGGTAATGAACTCTCCAAAGACGAGGTTGACCATCGCCATACCAACCCCCGAAGCCAGCGCACACACAGCAGCTAGAAGCTGCAGCGAATGCTCCGTCCACGTGCCATACCTGAATATCCTCTGCCGCCCAGGAACTTCTTAGCACTTGAGGCACAGCGGTGGAAAGACGGCGAACCTACAATGTAGGACTTCAGGGCGTCCGAGCTTTCCTTCGGCGGGTCGTCTGCCGCGGGCGTTCCGTGTTTGTCCCCTTTTTGGGGCTTCTCGGACACAGCCATGGCAACGATCAAGGTCTGTCAGAACTCGCAAACGAATGGCGGGGTGCACGCGTTTTGCACCTTTGGAGCGTGATGTCGTGACTCTTTCTTGACGCAGGACGTTTCTTGTTTCTTCATGTGCCATTTCCCGTAGCGGCATTGTCCTTCTTATACTCTATCCCCGGGCCTCACGCCTTGTAGGATGTCCCCTGTTTTTATGTGGGGTTCGGTGCGGAATCCCGGGGACCGGGGCGGAGCTCGCAGATTCGGAGCGCCGCGGATGCCGCTCGGTGATGACCCTCCGCCACGCGACCCCTATGGCACCCCACTACCCTACCGCGTCATCAAAAAACGAGAAAACGTGGATATTACGAAAACGTGGGCCCTAGATACTCTGCAGCCTTCAGATTGTCCCCTCTCGTATCAGCCGCCGCTGCAACTACCAAGTACATACGCCGGACTAATGAAACTTCTTCGAGCATCAACCGTCAGCCAACGTCGTCGGCGCTACCGAGCCGTGACATTCGTCAAGGGACTAAGTCGGTATTACGGGGTCTTACCGGCGTGAAGAAATATCCGTGCTACGGTGTCCGGGATCTTAAATGGACTACAGCATAACATTAGCTCGCGAGCTTGGCACGAGTTAAATTGGCTGCAAGCTGTACCTCGTAACGTGAAGCATCTGTGCCATGCAAACATATCCCCGTCCCCGGCAGTGCGGTATGATCGAGACTGGTAGAGCATGGCTTACCCTTGCATTACGACCCTTTGGGGGGGGGGGGGGGGGGGGGGGGBT
>JAGFNX010000069.1:0-28253 GCA_017657125.1 Scopulariopsis brevicaulis | reverse complement strand
GGGGAGGGGGGGGGGTGGGGGGGGGGGGGGGGGGGGGGGGGGGGGGGGGGGGGGGGGGGGGGGGGGGGGGAAGTTGGGGATGGCGCAGAGCTCCAGATGTTCGCTCGGGTGCGCGAGGAGAGAGGGAAAGTGAGGGGCGAGTCCACGTGGTCGGCTTGAAGGTAAGCAGTCTATCACGGATAGCGAGAGACTGTTGAGGCAGGTAATCCCGAGGACATCTGTCGCTTGAGGGAAGATTCCTTCCCTCCGATCAACATCACATTTGAGGACGCGGTCACCTCATTCAAAACCGGGACGAATGGCTCTATTCTGGCCTTGTGGCAACGCAACGACGGCCCCTAACCGCCCTAGTATCTGAAGCTAAGCCGACAGATCCTCCCCGGCGCAGGACGTACCCCGTACCGACACGCCTCGCACATGTCGATCCCAGGCCTAAACGTGCTTGCTTTTCCCTCACAGATCCCTCTAGCGTACAACCTGGTATCCTCAAAAACAATCTGATCATAGTCTAAACTGGCGTCAGCACCCATTGCGTTGACCGCGAGGGGGACCTGTTGTCTGTTAACGGGTACTTACCGGGTCCTGAGCACCCCTTTCCTCCCACATGCCGACTCGGGCCTCGGACTGACGCCCGGTAACCCGAGCGCGTCCCTGATGCACGGCGTACATCTCATTCTTCTTCTTCAGCGCAGTATGCTTCATCCCTGCGTGACGTCTACGAGATGAGGTCCGCCACGTTCATGGGCATCTCGTCGATCTGGGTCGAGTAGTACACTACCCTCAGTCAGTCCCCATGCTCCTTCTCACGCCCGACGTCAAGGGAGGGAAGACTCACGCTCAATGTCCCGAAGGATCCTCACGTCCTCAGTGGTAACAAAGTTGATGGCAACACCCTTCCTCCCAAACCTCCCGCTCCTACCAATCCGGTGAATGTAGTTTTCACGGTTGCTCGGCAGGTCGTAGTTGATGACCAGGCTCACCTGCTGCACATCAATGCCGCGGGCCCACACGTCCGTCGAGATGAGCACCCTGCTGTCCCCGCGCCGGAAGTCATTCATGATGCTGTCGCGCTCCTTCTGCGGCATCTCGCCGTGCATGCTGCTGACCGTGAAGTTGGCCTCGCGCATCTTCTCCGTCAGCCAGTCGACCTTGCGGCGCGTGTTACAGAAAATAACGGCCTGCGTGATGGTGAGCGTGTCGTAGAGGTCGCAGAGCGTGTCAAACTTCCAGTCCTCCTTCTCGACCGCGATGAAGTACTGCTTCAGGCCCTCGAGCGTCAGCTCGTCGCGCTTGACGAGGATGCGCACGGGGTCCGTCATGAACTTGGTCGTCATGTCCAGCACGTCGTACGGCAGCGTAGCGCTGACGACAACAACCTGCGTCGCGGGCGGGAGATACCGGTACACGTCGTAGATCTGCTCGCGGAACCCGCGGTTGAGCAGCTCATCCGCCTCGTCGAGCACCAGCATCTTGATGTGGCGCGTCCGCAGATGCCGCCTGCGAATCATGTCCGCCACGCGCCCGGGCGTCCCCGACACAATGTGCTGCCCGTAGTCGAGCTTCCGGATGTCCTCGCCGACGTTGGTGCCACCAATACACGCGTGACACTGCACGTTCATGTAGTCGCCGAGGGCCATGACGACGGACTGGATCTGGGTGGCGAGCTCGCGCGTGGGCGAGAGCACGAGGGCCTGGGTCTCGCGCACGGCGGTGTCGATGACCTGGAGCATGCTGAGGGAGAAAGTGGCCGTCTTTCCGGTACCGGACTGCGCCTGCGCGATGGTGTCGCGGCCCTTGCAGATCTGGACGATGGCGCGCGACTGGACGGCCGAGGGCGACTCGTAGCCGTAGGCGTAGATGCCGCGGAGGAGGTTCTCTGGCGCTGGGTCAGCCGTCATCGGCTTGGGAGCTCGGTGGACATGGGAACTCACCCTTGAGCGACATGGCCTCGAACGTCGGATGGACCGTCACCTCTTTGCTAGTCGTGAACTCCATCCGCTCCTCCGCCTTGCGGTCGATTCCCGGGCCGCCGTCCGCCATGGTGTCGGTTGTATGGAAAGGTCGTGGGTGAAAAGGGGATAGTAGGTTATGGTTGCCGCGCTCGTCAATGATATGGAGGACTCGGCGGGTCGGAAACTTTGGTCGTCGATGGGCGAGGGTAGAGCAGCAGGGCGAAGGGAGCGCGGGAAAAATAATGCGACGAACTGGAGAATGACGGAGCTCGCCCGGTTGGCCCAAATTTTGCTGATACAACGTACCGTGTTAATGGCGAGCTGGTGCGAGAGTTTCGTACTGTACGACGGCGCGGGACCTTCACCTTTTTGCGACTCGCGCCTCTTCTCACCCAGAGACCATCCTCCATCGCCCAACCCATCCCGCCCCCACCGCCCAACATGTATCTAGAAGACCAGCGCTACATCCACGAGGACCTGGAGCGCCTCGAGCAGGCCATAGCCGACCGCATCGGCGACGAGCCCAAGCACATCCGCGACCGCCTCAACCGCGACCACGAGATCGCCCAGCTCCTCGACCAGATCCGCTCCCAGTCCGCGAGCCTCCTGCGCCTCTACCGCGACGAGGACGGCGCCCTGACGTCCGAGATCCAGCAGGCCGGGTCCGCGGACCCCTTCGACGACTTCTACCGCGAGGTGGGCGCTATCCGCGACCACCATGCCCGCTACCCCAACGAGCAGGCCGAGAACGCCGAGCTGCGCTACCGCGCCAAGCGCACGGCGGACGGTGACGTGATACCCTACCTCGTCGACTCGCTCTTCTCGGGCGAGGAGGCCTTCGGCCGCTTCTTCGACCTGCACGCCTGCCACGACTCGTACCTCAACCTCCCCGCCGTCAAGCGCCTCAGCTACCTGCAGTACCTCGAGGCCTTCGACTCCTTCTCCCCCGGCGCCGGCGGCGTGCGCCGCGACGAGAAGCTGACGGACCAGTACTTCCGCTACTTGGGCAAGCTGGCGGAGTACCTCGAGTCCTTTATGCGGCGCACCCGCCCGTTGGAGAACGTCGACAAGGCTATAGCCGGCTTCGACGACGAGTTCGACAAGGCGTGGGAGAAGGACGAGGTAGAGGGGTGGGCGGAGGAGGCGAGCGGGGCCGTGAACGGAAATGGCCGCGCGATGAGTACTGCGGACGCCGTCTACTGCGAGGACTGTGAGAAGGAGTTCAAGAACGAAAACGTCTACAAGAATCACCTGACGGGGCGGAAACACGTCAAGGCGGCCGAGCGGAGGGCAGAGCGGCAAAAAGAGACGGCGGAGGACGAGGCCAAGGATGGCGGCTCGGGCGGCGTCTCGTCGAGGCGGATGAAGGAGAGGGCGGTGGCGGAGCGGGAATACAGGATCAAGCGGCTCGCGGCGGCCATGTCGACGGAGCGCGGCGACACAAAGGTCAACGTGGAGCGCAAGCAGGGCATGACGGAGCGCGAGCGCCAGCAAGAGCTAGACAACCTAATGAGTCTGGCCGGGCCCGAGCAGGAGGCGGCGGCGGACGACGAGGGCGAGGAGGACGAGGGCGACGACAAGATCTACAACCCGCTCAAGCTGCCTCTGGCGTGGGACGGCAAGCCCATCCCCTTCTGGCTCTACAGGCTTCACGGGCTCGGCGTCGAGTTCCCCTGCGAGATCTGCGGCAACTTCGTCTACATGGGTCGCCGGGCCTACGATAAGCATTTCAACGAGGCGCGCCACGTCTACGGCCTGCGGTGCCTGGGCATCACCAACACGACGCTGTTCCGCGACATATCCTCCATCGACGAGGCCATGAGGCTGTGGGAAAAGATCCAGAGGGAGGAGAGGAGGAACAGGGTCGACGAGGGGAGCGTCGTGCAGATGGAGGACGCAGAGGGCAACGTCATGCCCGAGAAGGTGTACTACGACCTGCAGAAGCAGGGTCTTTTGTAATCTTGTAGAACAGACATTATGGAGTTCCGGAACGGGGAATGGGAAAAACAAACGCCTGATTTACAGTCTTTTGCTGTGTCGCCGTCTTGAAGTTGGCAGTGCGAATGTTTGCCACAGTAGCAAGAACTGCGTCCCCTTTGAGCAGCCTCCTTGCTTCCGGGGAAGGCGGTCATTCTCCAGAAAATGGTTGCATCTTGATCATCTACCCCGGACGTGGCCCGCATGTGACCTGGTATCCCCTTCGTCCTCAAAACATTACCTATAACTCGCCCAACGCCGGTATCTCCCAAGCGAGACGAAACACAATACGCAAGTCGCTATATGACAATGATATGCACGAAAAGACCTCCACTCCTAAACCCATCCAACAGCTCCCCTCACGCCTGCGGAAGACTGGGCGCAAGACTACTCGGCCCATCCAAGAACTTGAAATGCTCAATCGCAATCCGGCAGTTCAGCATCGCAGCATTGAACCGCGCCTCCCCCGGCGGCAGCACAGCCATGAGGTACGTATTCGTCGTGAACTTGAGGATGAACAGGCTGAACCGCGTGCCCGCCTTGTGCTCCATGCAGACAAACTGCTCCGCGTTGCGCGGCGTCCCGGTAAACCGGCTGATGGACTGCTTGAACTGCTTCATAATGTTAGACATGCGTTCGAGGCGGTCCTCGGTCGGGTTATCCGCGCCGGCCTCGGACGTCCACGACGAGACGGCGAGGAACGACGTGCGCTCGAACAGCAGCAGCTCCTCCGCCTCGATCGCGACGCCCAGATCCGCAAGGTTCCTCTCGATAGCCGACAGATTCGGCACCAGGTCGTGTATAATCCCCGCCCAAGCCTTGTACAGGCTCTGGTCCCAGATCGACGTCGCGAACGGCGTAATCTCCATCGCAAGCGCCTCATCCCCCGTCAGCCCCACCGAAGCCGCAAACTCAGCCGTCTTCTGCCTCACAACCCTCACGCGCTCGTCATAAACCACCTCGCGCGACGCCGGGACAACAAGGTCCATCTTGTGTATGAGCACGTAGATGCGCGCCGTGGGGGAGAACTGCTGCAGCGCGGAAATGATGGAGACGTACGTCGCCAGATCGCGGTCTACGTCGCGAGACTCTATGTCGAAGACGTAGATGAGGACGCCGACGTGCGAGAAGACGTGCACGCGCTGCTGGGAGAGGTAGTTCTCCATGAAGGCCTCCTGGCCACCGCAGTCCCAGAGGTTGAGGGTGAGGTTGCCCAGGAACTTGACGTGTGAGAGGTCGATGTCGATCGTGGCGCCGCTGTGGAGACGGTTAGTCTGGTGTTTGCCAAGCTTTCAGGTCTTCCGAGACAGAGAGAGGCGTCGGATAGACGGTACACAAGGAAGGGAAGCAAGAAGGCAGCGCGAAACTCACAGTCTCCTCGTATCCCTCGCAATGTAGTTGCTGAATATGATGCTCCGCATACTCGACTTCCCCGACCCGCTCTTCCCCATCAGCAGCACCTTCTTCTTCTTCGGCTTCTTGACCTCGGGCTTCACCTCGACCGGGGGGCCCTGGTCCCCCGACTCGCGGGTGGCCTCTGGGGAGCTCGACATGTCGGCGAACGAGTCGTCGTGCCGGTAGATGCGAGGGCGTGGTTCGGGGGATCGGCGCGCGCGGTAATCGTCATCAAGCGGCGGATGGTAATGGGTCGCGGGAGCGTAGCGTACAGTTCGAACGAATGCGGCAAGGGCCTGTTATGCCTCGAGGTATCGGGGGTATGGGGTAGATCTGGGGCGAGGTACTGGGGGGCCAGTGGACAGGCAGCGAGGGGTCGGGGATGGAGATGTGGTGGGGGATTCCTGGAGGGAGCGGCTAATTCTCGGCATCTCTTGGCTTCAACGACAGCTCGGCGTTCACAACAGACCTCAAACAACACCACCCAACATCTGGAACGAGCCTGTTGTTCAATTGCTCAATTGGAGGCCAATGATGGCATAACCGTCCAAAGAATATAAAATCATCATTAGTTCTTAAAATAATGACCTCACATTGGCTGCTTTCTCCACCAACGTTTAGCTGCTTTATTCATCACCATTCTTTAAATGGTTTCCCATGCTCCTGCACAAGTGTCTTAGACGTTACCCAAAGAGGTTAAGCACACTGCTAGAGCGTATGGAGAGACTACATCTTGAGTATATAGGAGAGGCAACTGACAAGAATCACAGATTACAATGTGAAGCATAAGGAGGCTAATGTGTCGCTTGGCGGAAGCTCAGCCGAGACGACTCCTACGGAAGATATCCAACTAAAGGCTTCTGTTAACCATCTTGGAATGTGAAGCTTATTATGTTAATAAGGAGCTTGTACCAACCTCACGTTCGTGGGTGTAGAGCCATCGAAGCACCCGCTTGCATTCCAGATAGCGCTTGGTCATGAAAACAAAGCCTTCGAGCGGAAGGTAACATGCCTCTATAGTAATATGTGAATACCTTGGTATGTCACTGCCTTAGACCCACAGAGCATTAAGTAAACTAGAGCAGTGACTTGGAGCATTGCGTTAACAGGAGCAGTTATGTCAATAGAGCAGAGGCTGGAGCAGCGTGTGTCCATGGTTCTTCGCTCCTGCCTATATTTTCCAGGACTGCCCGTGCTTCGTATTTCCATTCGTCTCTGTATTCGCACCGCACCTGCACCCACGCACATTCTACAATCCAACGGCCACAATGACAAACGCCATTTCCATCTGCGAGCTTCCGACGTTTTAAAGAAGATCCTCCTTCAGGTACATGGAATTGACGACTTGAAAGCCGCAGCTCAGAGCTGCAAGGCGTTTTACGCTACACTTTTTGTCTTTCCTTCAATCTTGGCACAAGTCTTTGAGAATGAGGTCCCCCGCCCCGTGTTGCCACACGCCTACGCCCTGTACAAATGTCGCAAGGAGGGGGTCGCAACTGCGTCCGATGAAGAGAAGCGACACATTTTGGACAAGATCTACAGCGGAACGGCCGATTTTGGAGCATTCTTTCCTGGCTCGCGACTGACTTCGACCTCTGCCTCTGATATCCGCGCCTTCCACAATCTTGTCGACCGCTTCACCCACCGTGCCTGCAACTCTGCGTTCCGGAGGATCTCCTTCAAAGCACGCAAGAAATGGGCCACCGAGAGACTCAGGAACTACAGATACGACCACCCCCCGGTGTCCAAGGCAGAAACCCTGCGGTTCTACTTTGCCTTCTACAGATCCGAGCTCTACTACCGGCTCTTCTCAATCACGCACGGTTCCAAGTTCAATGCCGCCATGGAGGCCGACTTCTTCCGGCGCCTTACACCTTGGGAATGCGAACAATGCATCAACGTATCCGGTTGGCTGAGTTGCAAAATTTGGCCAGGTGAGTTGGGCCTTGTTACCCAACTGGTTCCATCCTTTATACTAACGACAGGCGTAGCGACGCTCCGTGTTATTACCAAGCGTGGTTATCCTCCTGCCTATGAGCCGTATATAAGACTTGGACAATCTGAATATCCGGTTCGTTCACCTCCAATGTCCCTTGTATCTACGTCCCTGCCGACTTTCAAAACATACTGACATGTAATATACTAGGCTGCACTCGGCCTGGAATTTCTCGACACCCTCTTCTCCCCCATCAGTGACCGCCGCCTTCGAAGGTTCCTCCGGGGCCATATCCACAGCCCCCTAATTCCAGACCTCCGGGCCCCCGTCACGGTGTACTCCGCTTACGCTGAGGTTATGTGGGACTACATGGACAGCATTGCCGAAGGTCTCGTCCTGGAACCCGGAACTGAGTTTACTGACCCCAACTTCGGGTCCCGCAGCGCCATGTTCTCAGTGCGCTGCGACTGGAGGAGCTATTACGATGGCCCCACATTTTCCGGGCCTATTCTGGACTTGTTTGGTGACTTGCTCATCGGCAGCGTTCACAACGTCTTCTACGCCTTTTGGGACCATGATCGGATCGAGGAGGCAGATATGCTTCCATTCTTCGCGAGACTCGCTCGCGGGCACGAAGACTCTGACTACCGCTGTCCGAGCTTCAATAGCCAAAGCGAGGTGGAGTATGATGAGAATTCGAGCTGGGACTCAAGCTGGGACTCGAGCGAGAATGACAACGACGACACCGATTATGAGAGCGCTTTTGAGTACGCGTGCGCGTACGATGCGGATGACGAGATGGGTTGAGAGCGAGGCGGATGACGAACACAACGTCTAAGAATGTATGAGTGAGCATGGGGCTGGTCACGACAGGAATTGTGGGAATGATGGAAACGAATGACATCGGGGAGGTGGACGAGCCAGGATACAAGTTGTGGTTGTCGAGACGCCTAGATAGGACAGATGCGTCATACCGGCGAACCCGAGTATTTAGTTTGCGTATAATACGCGTAAAAGACCGTTCCGAAGTAAGGTTCCTTTCGACCTGTGTATCTAGTAGAGCGTTGTGTATAACTCTAAGGGGCGGGAATCTTGGTTGATAATGACATGGCCACAGGATCACGAACGTTGTCCATTCCCGCGCAATGAGCTGCTATAATGCTCTTGAGTGATGCTGGTTGACCACCAATAAATCCTCCGCGTGTCTGTGTTGGCTTCACACAAGAAGCCGGCTACCCGAAAGTTGCTCGACCGAGGACTTCATGGCACTCACGGTTCATAAACTACCTAGCATGAGCATCGCCCAGTTTTAAAATTCCTGTCAAAGAGTAGAAGAAGAGAGCGTAAAGGTATTGAAGCTAGCCAGTTCGTATTAGTCCTTGATTTCATCAACACGAACCCCACCCGTTCGCCTATCGTTACCTACTTCCGGAATGGAGAATTTGAATCTCGAATCAACCGCCATGAGGCTTCGTGCATATTGTAGACTCCAAGGAACTGAGCGAGTCTTGTGTATTACAGGACCTGATTGTCACTTTGCCTACAAGGATCCGCTTCCAAGGGAACCGGGGCTTTGCCTGTGAAAGGAACAAATTGTGGTAGAAGAACTACGTGGATTGCCCTGATAAGTTCCTTGCAAACTCTCCGAGGACTCAGACAGCGTGCATGCTTCAAGTGGTTGGGCACAAAATCCCAGAACCAACCAACTGCTCCCGCGCCGAAGGCGGCTGGGCATATCGAGGGCCTGGGAAGCTTGATCTCCCCTCCGAAACCATAACGGGTAATTCCTTGCAGAATACGAGGTGGGATAAGGGCTTCCAAGCAATCGAATTTATTGAATAAGAAGTTAAAACTATAGGTACTTCGAGATTATTCATTCCAATCCCTCCGTACCTCCCGCCACAGTTCCATGCGAACAACCTCGTTCAACAACGAGACCACCTATGTCCTATTGGCCGGATGCAACTTGACCCACAAAGGCTTCTTCTCCCAAACCATGTACACTTTCTGATCGAGCCAATTTCCTTCCGTAGCGTTCTCGATATCAAAATGCCACAACAGACGCGCCGTAATCAGCTTCATCTCTACATATGCAAGATTTCGCCCGATGCAATTCCGCGGACCGTAAGAGAATGGCTGCGATGCCTCTCTCCTGTCGTCGTTGAACTTCGGATCCTCACCGAGCCATCGCTCCGGTATAAACGAGTCCGGTTCTACCCAGTTCTGGGGGCTCCTGGATGCTGCGTAAATCGGAACAGCAACGGCTACTCCCTCGGGGACGTATTCGCCGTTCAGGACAGCACCTCCGGGTGGCACAATCCGCTGATGTGGCTGCGGAGACGGGGGATACACGCGCAGTGCCTCTTCAATGCAAGCGAGGAGGTATTTGCACTGGTTGGCCCCAGTGATGGTGATCTCTTCAGGAGTTTTAAACTGTTCCCTGACTTCTTTAATGAGCTTAGTACGCACACGCTCATGATCTAAAAGCAAGAACGTGAGTCCTATTACCCGTTATATTAGTTCCATATAAGAAGACACACAAATAAAGCCATTTTTTTACCAGATAGCAGTGTGGCCGTAGTCTCACTTCCCGCCCCGATAAGGATTGCTCCATTGCCCTTGAGCTGGCCGAATGTCATGGTCTTGTCGTTGTATGCGGCGATAAGCTTATCCATGAAGTCGGGGATTCCAGATTTGCACTCCAGTCGGTGTTTTGTCTTCTCCTAGCTGGGTGTTATTCCCTTTGCTTTGCTAGCCCGTAGGCACTGGTGTAAGACACTCACCTCGTTCAGCTGATCCATCATCTGCACTTCCTCCTTGACCCGTCGCGGAATCGCCCAGAGCTTCATTAGTGGCTGGAGCGGTTTGGGAAAGCGAGCAATCGCCTGACTTATTGCCATGAGCCGCGCGACGCTAAAGAAGATCTCTACCCACTTGTGGACACGGGAACTAGTCATGCAATCAAAGGATTCTCCGAACGCTGAAAACAGAGGTTCGTTAGCGGGATCCGTTTTCACGTCGCCAACCCGAGGAGGGTCTAACTCAAGAAGCCAACGAAGTCAAAAGTCATAAACTATTATCAAGGTATCGGTTAGCAGAATGGAATTGTTTCTAGAACGGGTACGCGTGGGGGGCGTACGTTGTACCACTTCAAGATATCGATCGGTGCTGCCCCATCCTGGCTGTTCTCCTGCAGTTTCTGGAACAGGACGCCCAAGTACTCCTGAAGTACGGTTTCCTGGGCGCGCAGTGACCTTTCTGAAAAGCCATGGGCAAGAAGTTTCCGTATCTTGCTGTGATAGTGCCGGTCCGCGTTGATAATGACAGGCTCACCGTTTAAACCCGAGTGATACCTCTCATCCTTGGAGAATTCCTGCTCGCCTCTCTGGGTGTGCCTGTATATTTCTTTAAAAGCCGTGGGGTTTATGTAGGACAGCTCGTTGGGCGCAGTTCTTACTACGGGCCCATACCGGTTGTGCAGCTCGAGAAGGTCCTCTGGGGTGGTCCCTTCCAGGTAGGAGATGGCGCGCCACCAGGGAATTGCGGCTTTGATCCGGGGGCCAGGGTATTTCCGAAGGGGGTGGAGCGCGATGTTGTAGGCCAGTATGCAAGCGTAGTATATAGCCGGCTGTGTCATATTAGACTCAGGATGTACGAATGGCGGCAGGGATCTACTCACTAGAAGGAGCCCTAGTCCAACGATGCTCCATGGTCCTAGCCCCAGGCCGGATATGATGGACAACATACTTTCTGAGGTTGAGAGGGGTCTGCAAGAAGGTTCTGTGTAAAGCAAGCGGGCATCTTCATAACAATGGATCGCCAGAGGCCAGTAGCCTTATACTTTTGTCCGGGTCCAACGCCAACTCCACAACTGCACAACTGCACAACCGCCTGCCGGCATCGTCTCCAGCCGACGGCACAAATGCACAAAACCCTACAACAGGTGGAGTCAAGGTGGCCGATCTTGTACGAGACGACGTTCCTCCGCGGTCTACCTCCGCCAATGGGTTTTAGTATATCTGAGTTGGCTCGGCGCTGTGCGTCCTTTCCACTGTCCACTGCAACTCCAAGTCCTCCCGCGAGTGGGACCAAACGACGGGAAGGGGAAATGCCGGAGGAAAGGACTTGGCTTACTGGTCAAGTGATTTCCGCCCGGACTTTCTTCGCAGAATTTCTGACAAGGGATTGGCTCTAAAGTTACATTCGGTGGGCACGGCACAAGGGGCGCCGAAATTTCTGCGATATCTGAGTGCAAAGGAGCCGACGAACTTGAAACTTGATCTTTTAGAGCCACCCACATCGGTACCATTAGTGAACATGGGCGATGCGCCGTCATCAGGTTCTTCGGCATTTCCAAGCGGTGCTAAGAGGCGTCTCGGCACTCAGAAGGCATGCGACACGTGTCGGAGTAGGAAGGTAAAGGTACGGTGACTTGGCAGGAGAATATTGGTAGTGCCTGCTGACATTAGGCGAAGTGCCAGGTTGTCGGCGGCGCCGCAGCGTGTGAAGGGTGCAAGCTCCTAGGGGTGGTTTGTACACAGGACAGACCAAGGCGCAAGAGAGGCCCTCCTAACCGGTAAGTCGTCCCATGTTATCAAGTCTCCGGTTGGGTGTCCCCGGAAAACGCGAAGGAAGTATTATATGCTAAAGTATTTCAATTTCCAGCCATGCCCCTGACAACGAACTGGTCCATGGCCGGTTGGGCTGGGGTGGTGTCCTGGAGTCGAAGCAGCACCCGTCGGGGGCAGCATCCAGTGAATTACAACAATCTCCCAGCCTTCATTCTGTGCCGAGAAGTAGGGGCCGGCCGCATGCTTCCCATATCCTATCAGCTCTGGGGCAAGATTCCCTAGTGAGACAGGCTATCAACGACTGGTTCGGGTCCGCACACCCGCTCATTCCCCTTTTGCACAGACGTCGGTTTCTCTCCAGACTCCAGAATGGCGAGATGGACAACAATCCGCCATTTCTAGCAATGGTGATCTCAATTGTTGCCGTTACATCTGCGTCTCTCGGCCACAAGGGCGTTCCCGTCCACGACACGGCGATACCGCTGAGGTGTGCTCGACTGGTCGATGAATATGATCTGCTCAACCCAGATACCTGCACCGTCGACTGGTGTGTAGCGCACTACAATTTAGCTTGGGCCTTGGTTTGCCACCTCGGGTTACCTGACTGGCGAGTCTTCCGTACAATCAAGAGCTGCATGGCCGGGGTGCAGTGGCTCCTGCTTTACAACAGAGAGAAAACATTGCATGATATGGAGTTTGCGAAACGGCTCTACTGGCTCCTTGTTGGGTGGGATCTGTACGTATTGTGGTCGTGTATCCTCTTTTTGCCCAAGATCATCGCATTAACATCGTTTGCAGGGGTGGCGACCTCATGGGTCACTCGCACATGACACTTCATCCATTCAACGAGCCCTACGCGCAATTACGCCCCCAGTGTCTGACGGATAGTGACATGGATCAAACTCCAATATCCTTAGCGGGAATTCCCGCTTCAACGGAAGATGAAAAGCATTACGTCCCAGGTTTGAATGCTTTCGCCGACCTCTTCATGACGTGGTGGCATGCTAAATTGGACATTGCGCACAAAACACCGACAGAAGCGTTGAGAGGAGGGCTTGCCCACGTACAACATGTTTTGGATAACCTTCCACCGGAGATACGATGGAGAGGCGGGTTGTCTCGTCCACCAGGGGCAACCCTAGGACACGATAAGCAGATGGTGCACGTTTTGATCACCAGTTTATACATCAAGTCCAACCTCCTTCAGCGTATCGGCGTCTTCCCGTCAATTCTCACCCATCAAGATATAATCAAGTGAGTGCAACCCACAGTGATACGACATGCTTTTTTACATGTGACTGGGGAAAATCCTGTCGCATCACAGATCCATCTACCAGGCCCCTTAAGTCTGACACACCGCATGCCGTACTCGGTCCTTGCAAGATTTGTGCGGCATATAACTGACCACCCCATTCACCTGTAGCGACCTACTCGAAGTACTCGACCATCTTCCTCGCTCCGCATTTGAACCTAACAGTTTCTCCCTCGTAAAAATGATGAGGGACATCAGCTCCGCTTACCTCGCTGAAATCAAAGCCGGAAGTGAGGGGATCGTGGAGGATGATGTGGCAAGGAGTAAACTGCTCCTTGAGCGCCTCAAAACACTCGACTACCGATTCATAACGGGCTTTCCGCGCCTGAATGACCAAGTACTACCATGTATCCGGTAGTATTTGGGTCATATGTTTGCTTGACTGGTTGTAAAGAGCAGGAATTGACGGAAAGATGGCAATGCACCCGTCGTTGGAAGCTCCTTAGGCTGCATAGAGAATTATCCTTCTAACGAAGCACCAATGGGTTAGTGGTAAACTTAGTCGTTGCCATCACATGATTTCGACTAGCCCCCGGTTCGATTCCGGGTTGGTGCATCACCTATCCTTTTGTCGGTATCGAGACCACACTTTTTTGTTCCTCTAGCCATTGTGGCTCCGCTTGCTTCGTCTTCTCTCGTTGGGGGCCCGATTTCAACAAGAAGCACTAATGGGTTAGTGGTAAACTTAGTCGTTGCCATTCGCTTGATTTCGACTAGCCCCCGGTTCGATTCCGGGTTAGTGCAACGTCTCTTCTTTTGCCGGTATCAAAACCACTCGATTTTTTTGCCCCGTTTATCGCGGCTACGCTTGCTTTGTCTCCTCACCTTAGGCCTCGGTTTTCAACAAGAAGCACCAATGGGTTAGTGGTAAACTTAGTCGTTGCCATTCGCTTGATTTCGACTAGCCCCCGGTTCGATTCCGGGTTGGTGCATCACAACTGAAGTTCGTCGAACGACGAGCTTCATCATTTCGTTTTTCTTTTTCTGTTCTGATTCCTTTTTACCTTCCTGTCTCCCGACCACTACAATCAGCACTCCGCATTTGGCGAAGTGCCCTGCTCTCGTGGCATGGCCCTCAACGTTTTCAGCTGTTGTACTACTAAGTGACAGACAGCTCGCTGAAACGACTTCACAGGTTATAGGGAGCCAGTAGTATATGTACCCGCTATTCGATCTTTACTCGATGTTTGTAAGTTAAGTGTTACTTTCTGGTTGATTGAAAACTGGGGTTTGCCGTGCATATACCATGGAGAACCCCTCCATACTCCGTTATTATCTCAACTACTCGTCGCTAGACTCCTCGTCACCACCCTCATCCTCATCGCCGTCCTCCCCAAAGCTCGGCTCCTCACCAGCGCCCTCATCATCACTAAACTGCGTATCCAAGACCGCAACACTCAACTCCGGCATCGTAAACTGGAACCCATCCTCACCAGCCTCCAGAATCTTCTTCGTCGTCGTAACAACGTTAACGCCCGTCCACGGGTCATTATACCCAAACGGATCGTCAGTGCCCGTAAGCAGCGTCAGCTCCGCCTTGGTACCCGCCTCGACGCCCTCGAACGCGACGGTGACGGGCACGTCGGCGCCGTCGGTGGTGTTGTAGCACGCGCCCTTCCAGATGAGGGAGTCCTGCTGCGACTTGCCGGCGACGTAGAAGAGGGGGTCGAGCTCGCCGGAGACGGGAAGGGTCTCGATGATGGGGTGGGCCGCGAAGAGCTATGAACGTGTGAGTACATGTTGAACATCTGAGACAGGAGGTGTGTTTAGGTTTCGCGTACCTCCCAGATGTACCAGTCCGTGGACTTGGTCGTGAGCGCCGGGTCGGCAGCGTGCTGGATCATGGTGATGGCCCACTGGTACTTGTTCACGTTGCGGAGAATAGGAGCCTGTAGGGCGGTCCGAGTTAGCGCCCGGACAAAATTAATGATTGGGAATTTTGAGTGGAAGCCTTACGTAGAAGATGCCGTAGACGCGGTCGGCGTTCCGCTCATAGCTGATCAGGCCGATGGCGCCACCGACGGATCCGATCCACCAGGGCCAGGGAGCAAGGTCGCCGTCCCAGCCGAGGCCACCGTTGACATGCGTCGACGAGACCTCACCTACCCGAGCAAAACAGGTCAGCAACTCGCCCACCCTCCTGACACAAAGCGTGGGAGAACATACCGATGACATGAGGAGTAGTAACGTTATCGAACAAGTTGAACTCATCCAGGAAGTCATCTGGCTTCCTGTACGGGTGGTAGTCACCAATGGCCGGCTCAGGGATATCCCACCCCTCGCCATCCCACTGTGACCCAGACGAGATAATGTTCATCTCCGGGTAAACCTCCAGAATCGCCTCCATGAACATGGGTAGGCGGTACTCCATGTACGACGTCCAGCCACCGGGGTACCCCGCGAGCCAGTCCTCGTTGCCGATCTCGACGTAGTGCAGCGGGAAGGGCTCGGGGTGGCCGAGCTCGGCACGCCTAGCACCCCAGGTGGAGTCCGCGGGGCCGACGATGAACTCAATCTGGTCCAGCGCGTCGTCAATCCAGGGCTGGAGGTCCTCCTCGGCCACGACGTCGCCGTCGAGCGAAAGGCCGCCGTAGACACCGAGGACTATTTTCCACGAGTTAGTGTTATTCTCTTAGTTGCGTTCGCGTCAGGTGAGAACACGTACTCATCTCCATGTTCATGTCCTCGGCCAGCTCGAGGTACTCCATGAGCCCGAGACCGTTGGTCATCTCATACCCCCAAGTGTTGGGCAGGCTCTTACGGTCCTTTAGCGGCCCGATGGTGGTCTTCCAGTCCCACCACGTCTCGACGGTGTCACCTTCCAACATGTTGCCTCCGGGGAAGCGGAAGAAAGTCTAACGCCATAGCCGTCAGTTTCTTGAAGCGGTAGCAGCGCGGGACGTCTATACTTACAGGGTGCAAGTCCTCGAGCGCCTGGGCAATGTCCAGCCGCATGCCGTTCTTCCTCCCCTTGTAAGTAGGAGGGAACATGCTAATGAGGTTAAAGTCAAGCGACCCATCCGTCGCACCAGCAGGGTCGAACGTGATGGCAAAGGTGTTGTTGGTGTTCGGCGCGTCGACTTCGGGGACAAGCTCAACCTCGTGTTCCACCCACTCGTCGCTCACAGCCTTAGACTCAATCTCCACGGACCCAAACACCTCGTCCGTGAGGGCAGACTGGAACGACGCCGTAAAGGTGCCCTCGTAGGTGCCCTTCACCCAGAACGAGCCAGTGTAAGTCTGCTGCTTAACATCCATGCCCCAGTATCCGTCGTTGGCGAAGCCAATAACGCCGCTGGAGCTGTTTCCAGGCGCGACGTTCATCGACGCGGGCAGCGCCTCGGACAGAGGGGTGTCAAGCTGGTCGATGGTGAGCTTCGCGCCGTTGATCGAGGTGTATCCGTCGAGCGAGACGGGGAAGCGCTCGCTGTACTGGAAGGCGCGGTTCCGGACTAGCTCGGCGTAGAGGCCGCCGTCTCCGGAGTTGTTGATGTCCTGCAATAGTGTAAGTCGACGACGTTCGTAAACTGCAAGCCGACTCAAGGGTGGGTCATCTCACCTCGTGAAGGAAGCCATATTGGTAGGCCCTCGTCACGTTACCCCCGGTGGCCGAGACCGAAATGTCAACGGCCGACACGACGGAGGCTGCGGCCGCCGCAGCTAAGAGCAAGGACTTCAAGACAGCCATGACTGTGACAATACGGAGCACGTTATTACTTCCGCAAGCCTATCTCAGCTCGTGACAAGGAGAAAGAGTATAAAAGTCCGGGGTCAATAAGAGCTTTTATATAGCCCCGGGACGAGTTATCCCGCCCGAAGACGGAGCTACCATCGTCCGGCATTCGCCAATCTCCAATTTCTCGACCCACTCTGTTCTTGGTATGAACGCATGACTTTTACCGGAAAGGAAGACAAGTCCGCGGATCCATCATGGCTGCCATGCCCACGATCCCCCCAAAAGTGGTTCATGGTCCGGGGTGCGGGCATCAGCCTGAACCGGCGATGTTGGGCACGCGACATGATTGGAGCGCAAGCTGGGGAGGGACAATTGCGGCAGTGAGCGCGGGGGCGGAGACCCGGGTATGAGTGGGTCCGGCGATCTTCATCGAATCCCCGCGGGGAGACAGACGTCTTCCGCCTGAAGAAGCGGGCCTGTGCTCTCACAGAAGAGGCTCGGACGGAACAGGAGAATTGGCCCGTTGCGTTCGGTTGCAAGCGGTCGAGGACTTGTATTGGTGCGGCAGCAAGCCCCCCCTGTCAAGCCGGCCGGCGGTTAGTGTATGGAACATTGTCCTGCAGATGGGAGCATTACCAGTGGACCCTATAACACGGATGATATTGCGGCACATCTAAAGCCACCTATTTGCCAATGATCATTGGGGACAGGACCGTAGTCCCCGCACTTTTCATTCCTTTCCGTTCAACCACGCCAGGACAGTCGAGCTTCGGATGGGAGCTGCAGAGCTCCTATGAGCTACCCCGCATGACGCGCTGAGTCTAGGAACTCGAGAACATTCTTCGAATGTCATAGGATCGACAGCGGCTTCCAATCCCAAACCCGGCATTCCCGGGTTCTAAGTGGTCGAAATGTATACCCTGAGGCATGACACTGCAACCAGCTTTTTGTGTGGGGTGGACATGTTCAAGTAGTCACAGGATCGCAATAGACTTGCTTCATCTGCAATCAAACGTCGCCAAGTAAGAATTGGATCAGCTCAGATACGTCTACCAAGACGTTTACTACGTAAACAAGGACAACTACAGAGTGGGTTGGCAGCTCGCCTCTTTCGCTATTGGCTCGCATCTAAAACCACTGGAGTTAGAAGGACGAACACCGACTCGTGCGGGTCGAGGACCTTGGGGTTCCACATCAACCTTCACCGTCTGGTAGAGAGCTACAGCGCCGAGCTTCTGCTCTCTTCAGCCACCGGGAGCTTACCGCATAGAGTTACTGCCTGCCGAGCACGGCCTCCACTCGACATCCCCGCATCGCCTCATCCCCGCACCGTTTGTGGGGCCGATGACGCCGACCTCAAAACCCCACAAGTGCCGACAGGTACTAGCGCGCCATGGGATTTGATCGCCGGTTGGACAGCCGAGCCAGTAAGATGCAAGGGCGGCAAGCTAAACAGACATCTGCTCTGTTGCCTGGCGATCCGTGGGGCGGCATGCTGTACTGTTTACATAGAGTTGAACTATAGTTATTTCTGACGCCTAAGGGTTTGGAAGCAGAAAATGTTTGATATTCCATCTATTGCTGTCGATCTATGGTGCGACTGTGCTTTTACTGCGTCATTGGCGTTTTCGGGGCCTGGCCTGAAAAAATACATATCAAGGAATAGAGGGAGAGATGGAGCTTGTCTGTTATGCTGGTAGAGAAGGTTGGCTCAACTCGGCTTTTCGTGTGCCTCGTCGATGCTTCCGCACCTATGAGAGAGCCATGGATATGGATGCACAAGATGGTTTACAAAGCGCTGGATTACCCCGACACGGGCGATTGCATTGCCCCAAACCCTCAATGGGCGAGCTACTATCCTCTTTAGGAAGGTACCATCCTAAGTCGTGAAAAAGATGCGATGACAAACCATAGACCTTTCTACAAGCCTTCGAAGCTACGACATTGTCTTCGCAGCACAACCGCATATGACAATGTACGCGGTTATTATAGCTCTTGAACAACCCACGATTGATAAAGGAGGACAAACCCTATCCGTGTAAGAAAATAGCGAGCTTTGCGATACCAAAAACCACGAGGAGGTACTTGACGCTAGCAAAGGCACGAGAACTTGGGCCATTATATCGAGTAACGATTAAAACCCTGGCCTTGTATTCACGCTCGTCATCTGCGCAGCAGATAAACAGTTTCATAGTAAGATACGTCAATATGGTGACAGTTAAGGAGAGCTAAGCATAGCAATGGAGAGAGGACAATGTAAGCCAGTGATGGACCCCAGGTCTCTTTAGGAGGCTTAATTGAACTGATGGCACACATCAAAATGATCACCCAGCAGAAATTTAAGATTGCAAAATAAGTTGAATTCATCTCTATTTTCTGCCTATCCAAACCATCTAAGTTAAATGCGCGATGGAAAATAAGATAAAATATCGGCGTTAAAGTCGTAAGTAGTCTCCGGTAGGTATATAGGGCAATGGCCGTACCCCAAATTCTTTACGGTTGCTCGGATTAGTACACGCCCTGAAGTAGCTACACTAGAAGAGGAGATTCTATGATAACCTCTGTCAGGAGGATCCAGCAGAGAGCAGCCTGAATAGTAACGGGAGCATGCCGGAAAACCGCTGGGGATACTAGGGACGTGGCAGCACGCTTACTTCCAGCACAGTAGCAGCTTCATCAAACCGCCCTAGAATCCGCAATGCGTATCAGGACCTCTCTGCTATAATACGATATGGCTTTAACTGAAAAAAATAAAAAAATAGAAAACAATAGCGGCACAAGCCGAGGCCATATATACAGAGCCCCCTAGATTGACTGTCAAGCACCCTGACACGTATTAAGTATAGCGTGCAGCTTGACCGGCTAGAGAAACGCCAACCGCACGCTGTGTTTCCGCGGTAGACTCCGCCACCCACCTATAGTAACGAATCCGCTAAGCACGTAATCAAGAAATACGATGCCACAGAGCTAGGAACGACCTGTATCTATGCCGACAGAAGCAGCATTAACGGTCACGTCGGTGCCCGCTGCGGTAGCACCTACGCTCCGGCTTAATACTATAAAGGTAGAACGTACTTATTATATAGGCATACTAAGCATATCTACTACGTACGTAGCCGAAGTAAGGGGACTAGTTCTAGGCTTACAAATAGTGCTCGACTTATATACAATTAGCGCTACCCCCAGGAAGTAAACCACCTTCATAGGCAACCAGGCTGCCATCAAGGCAATACGAAACCCCAAACACCCATCAGAAGCCAATATATTCTCGTCGATTCTATGCGATCACTCGATGAGCTCCGGAGCCACGGGTAGGAGGTGTAGTTTTGCTAGATCCTAGCATATGTCGGAGCGCCAGGCAACAAGGCAGCCGACCGAGCAGCCAAGATAGTAGCTGGCTATAATTCGGAAGCCCGAACTATCCTAGGACTGCCGCTAGAGCTAGAATTGCTCTATATGCTGATAGTAACAACAAAATCTACTATTCGACGGACGACGAAAAGCGAATAGGAGCTATCCTGGGATAAGGCCACATACGGCAGGGTGCCCTTTAGAGTTAGGGTCAGGCTAGGCGAGGATATGCTCGCCACCCACAGGCATATATAGAGCGATAGATCCAGTAATCACATAGATACGCACTAGTAAGGTCAGCCTGCGCGCGTACCTCCACGCTATTAACAAGGCCGATTCCGACAAGTGCTAATGTAGGTACGGCCCGCAAATAGTACGCCAAGTCTTTCTCGGGTTTCGAAACTAAATAGACGAACGACGCCAATTATAGGCAAGCAAACAGAGCCTCAAGCAGCTGGATTCAGCCAGCAATTAGTGTCATTAGGCATTGCCGGCTGTCACAAGCTACAAGCACAAGCCACAAACACGAACGACAAACCGGCCGTCGCCTCCAAACCGCAAACTGCCCACAGGCTTCATCCCTGCATCCTTAGTCTTCCCGAGCTGGGGAGAGCTGACTCCCGGGCTTTTCCAAGCGATAGTAGGACCCTTGTCTACCCTTGTCCTGCATAACTTGGACCATCAGCGTCTTCGCCTCTCTCAGTCGGTGATATTTCATATAGATCTTGGCAAGGTCAGCCATATAAACGAGAGTATCGGAGTACTCCTCACCCAAAAACCTCTCCTTCTTCTCCAATACCCTAGAGGAGATAGACCCGCTAAAGCCTCACTGCCATTCCGACCGCCATCATCTACAACCCAAATTTTTCACCATTTCAATAACAATCAAGCCAAAATCTCACATACAACTAACTTATGCTCTATATGGGAAATCAGTTTTCCGATGTTGGCCCCAAGGGGAAATAGTTTGCCGTGAAGATATTTCATGCGATCATAAACCAGCTGATGCCCGTATATCCGTAACCTTCTCGCTGTGTCGGCCCTCATCGACCTAACTCCTCAAAGTCCGTCCCCGCAAACGGGTTGCTCGTCTCGGACCTCTGAGCCTGCACTGCCCCAACGTTAGCTCCCGTAACCCTGTTCACTCCATTTATCCCATTTATCCCATTTACTCCATTCACCCCGCTCGCCTCCGCCATCATCCTCCCCAGCTCAAGCGTATCCCTCCCCTTCCAAAGCAGCGAGACAGTCTCATGCACTAACACCAACCCGCCAGCCTTCCTCCTTACATCACTCTCGTCCTCCTCCTCCCCTGGCCCCTCCCTCGCGCTCCCCTCGCCCTCAGCCCACTCAAACTCGGGATATCTCTCAATGACGAACTTCTGGTGGCGGCGGTACTCCCTCCTCTTGGCGTACGCCAGGAACCCGAGGAACCACAGCGCCGCGAACCCGAGGACGCCGCATGCGATGGTGGGTATGACGAACCAGCCCACCTCCCCCTCCGCGAGGTCCTCCGATGGCGGGATCCACGACACGATGACGGGGTACGCGCAGCCGAGGCAGTAAATCACCGCGCAGACAACACTAAGCGTTGGGTTGACGGAGCGATTCGTCATCTCCGTCCAGGTCCGCCTGCGCGGGTGACCCCCGGGCGCATCCAGGTCCAGGACGGTGCTCTTCGGCGGGCGGAAGCGGAGAATAAGGATGCCGAGGGAGAGGAAGAAGCCGAAGAACGCGGGGAACAGGTAGACCCATGCGCTCGTAAGGATATTATACGCATCGTCCGGTTTGAGGCCTGATGTAGCGAGGATGAGGACAACGCACGAGATGAAGTGTAGAAGGAAGGCTCCCACGGGCGTCTTTTCGGAGTGCGCCTCGGGTCGGAGCCACTTGTGTCTCAAGACGCCCGTAAACATCCCGCGGGCCCGAAGCCAGTGGAGTAGACGGCCTAGACTGAGATCGTAGTCCTGCGCGAAGAACCTAGCAAAGGGAAGGATGCCCTCCTTGGCAATCTCCTGCTTCATACGCGCGGCCGTAAACGTCATGACGATGATATTTCCCAAGGAAGAAATAGCAAGGAAGGTGTTAAAGACACGCTCGCCCGTAGTGTCATCTCCGAGAGCGCCGTACGTCCGCTGGAAGAACTTTTGCGCGATGTTTCCGTGGATCTGTTCCTCCTTAGGCACGACCACCATCTGGGTATGTTAGCTAGCTCGTGCCTGTATTGTGGGATAGAACAGTGGACCTTACGTAGCATATGTTGACAGCCATGTAAAGTGTGGCCAGAATTGATGCAGCGGCCATCATCGAGATGGGGAACGTTTTCCGAGGGCGCCTAATTTCGCCGAGGACCTTTCACCCCGAGTCATCATTAACATCGAAGACGGGGTTGCAGATGGGGGTTGGTCAACGTACATAGTTGGTCTGGTTGAAGCCTGAAAACGCAAAAACTGATAACAAGTGTAAGTACGGTAATCGTCGTTGTCAGAGGGATGGAGCTAAGTGGGTTCTCACCTATCGCGAGGAACGCCTGCGCGAAGCCGTTGGCCTCCTCAGATACATCCTTCGAGATGGGATCAAACGCGCTTCCCGCGTCGAGATTCTCCGCAGTGACGCTAGAGACCTCCTCGCCTGTCTCTCCATCCCGGAACCCACCAGCAGAGACTACAATTGCGGTGATGATAATAAGAAGCAGTATCCCAACCTTGACAATCGCAAGCACATTATTCAGGACGATGCCGCCCCTCCTCGAGACGGTGTGGATGAAGCACGTGGCGGTGGCGACTGCAATGGCGATGCCCCTGACGGCGGCGCCAGAGAAGTCCTCCGGCCTGCTGCCGGGGTGGCTAGCTTGGAGGACCCTCACGGCGAAGGTCACCGAGTTCCCTGCCATGTTCCCTAGACAGATGAACGCGATGCCGTATAGACAAGGGAAGAAAAGGATGGTATCCTTCTTATATCGCGGTTTTCGGTAGACATAGTGGAGCTTTGGATGCAGTTAGCTCATGATCCGACCGATGGATGCAGAAAAGGCACGCGATGCATCTTGCGTCGACTTACGTAGTGGAGGTCACCACCGCTCCGAGGGACGGTCTGCTCAACCCCATCAATCGTATACCTCGGAACGTTCAGGCCGTATTCGACGTAGACGTGCGCCCCGCACAGCCCCGAGACGATACCTGCGAACCAGCAGAGCAGCGCCGCGCCGGTGCTATTCGTCCCCGCTATAACCCGGCCGGGACTGTTAAAGATCCCAGTGCCTTTATTAAGAGAAAACGTTAGAAATTACAACACGGCCGAGAGCAAAGACGAGGACGGGAGGCAAAGGACGGGCCTACCCATAACATGGTTGAAAACGAGACACGTCACGTCGAGATACCCTAGCCGGAATTGTCCCTTGGGCGCATCCGTAACAATCTCATTCGGGTTGATTATCTCTTCCTCAATCTCCTCCAGGATTGTCGGTGAGTGCGGTCTCCCATGTGACCGCTCGGGAGCGGACTCCATGCTTAGCTTCGACATGGCGGCCGAGCTGCATTCGTTGGGCGGATTCTTGTCCCCAAGTGAGGGGAAGCCTTGCAATCGTCGGCTTTGTTACTCCGCAGGAGTGTCGATCAACGCCACGCTGACTTGCAGAAGATGTTGATTCGCAACGAGGGCTGGGAGCGGGCTGTTTAGAAGCAATGAAGACGCAGCGCGAGAGGTCATTTGGGCCGAAGTTTTCGGGAAACAGGGCGAACGGACCGCAGGTGTGAATGGACCTCAAAAGAAAATGCCTTGCCTCTTCGGCAGCCTCGTCTCGTCTTGGCCTGGGTTCATTGTTGCAACGTAGCGTAGCACCAAGCGTCATTAGTGCGCGGGGATTGGCGCGCTGACCAGGCTCCGAGTCCAAGTCTGGGGATTGGGCCCGCTCAGCCAGCTTCGCCTCCATGCAGCTGGATAGCCCTTCCCTATATAGGCTGCACAGCCACGGATATTGGAGATCTGCATGGAAACATCCCGCCTCGGCAGAGCCTGGTGCACCCCGGACTTGGCGCAGCGCTCCGAGGCGAAGCCCAGCACGGCCGCGGATGCTTATTCACTGCCAGTGACTGGGGTTCGATGATTGGCAGGTTCAGGTTCCGACAGTGACTAATGCTTCCTCCGTTACCTGCAATGGAAACAATTGGCAGGACGCGGGGAATTGGCTATGAAGTATTAATTGAGGGAAGGGCTAGGGGCACGACATAAATGGGAAGTTGTTATTCCCTGACTGTTGACGTTTTCCCCTTATACCAGACAGTTCAAAGAGATTAAATAGTACTTTTGGGCTTCCTCTAACTTACTTCCCTTTTCTCTCCTTCCGACACCTTCCATAGGGTTCATGTCGGACACTATCGGTTACGATTTGACAGCAGAGGCGTTACTCAGGTAATTTATTAGGGGCTAAACGGCGGTTTATAGGATGAAAGCGATTCTCATTTTCAAGCACACAAGACGGTTATAGGCATTTCCTCCATACATGTGGTAAAGGAAAGGCGTGGAGTGTATAGACACCGGAGGACAAGGATGTGCTTATAGCACGATCACTGACGTTTGTTCTCGAAGTTCACAGGTATTTACTAATGTGATAGATTTAAGATTAGAGGAGCTCCAACTTGTCCTTCTCCGAACACAACAATCCATCCTCCTCTAGACCCCCACCGGTATACGCCTCAGGAAGGTTCTCGCCCTCTCGGAAGACCATCGCCCGTGCCCTACCCCCATCATCAACCCAAGCCCGAAACATTCCCCCGCAGTTAAAGTCCTGCAATATCTCTCCCCTAGTCTCAACAATACTCCCCTCCGCGTCCCGAACGACAGCGCAACCGACCCCAATCATCCCGCCCTGTCCCTCCCCAGTTGTGCCCCACCTCTCCCCGGCGCTCTTCTCTAGCTCGCCCCCGCGGCCGGCGACCCTGCGTAGCGCCTCCGAGGATGAAGTGCCGGCAAACCGCGCGATGGCGGCGACGGTCCGTACGGCGGCTATTCGCATGAAGGAGTCGCCGTTTCCAGTGCCCGAGACTGCAATCGATCGTGTAGTCGTCAGGCCGGAGCGATGGTGCTGTTCAGAAACAGGAGTGTACATAAACGGTGTGGGGAGGCACTCCGCCATGAGACCCTTCAGTGACTCCGAAAGAGCGATGGCCGGTCCCTATTGAGATAGAGCCGTATGGATTCGTCCCAGGGGACTTGTTGCGGAATCAAGGCCATCTCGACCAGGCGCCTCGTCCTTCGTCCACTCTTCGGCCCAGAACCCCGCTCCAACAACAGGTGTATCCCCAATCCTGCCCGACAACTTATTCGTCATGCCCCCGGTACTCGTCGCCGCGCATACCACGCCCTCCGCATCCAGCGCTACCGCTCCGACCGTTCCCTGCGGCAGGTATCCGTCGGGCCACCATGTCGCCTCTGCAACTTGGCCGCTGCGCTCGCGCTCCAGGGCACGCATGTGCTCGTCCCACCGGGTCTGCGTGAAGAAGTAGTCTGGATCCACCATGGATAGGCCGTAGCATTCTGCGAGGATCTCGGCTGTTTCGCCGCAGATGAGCGTGTGGCCCTGCGCTGACGGGACATCAAGTCCCGATGCATCCGCATGACCACGTGGCATCCCACCGTCCTGATCATCCTCTGCCGCGGCATCGGATGCGCGTACGTGCGGGGATCCACAGCCCGCCATGCTGGGACGCCCTGTACCCCGCCCACCAAGGTCCTCATCCCCATGCTCGAGAACCGCGCGCGCTAGAAGAATGGGGTTCCGCACTCGCCGCAGGCCCGTCACGCCGACGCCGCGTTTAGCGAACCCACGCGACACCATGACGCTCGCCTCGAGCTCATTAGTACCGTCGCGAGTGAAAACGGCGCCGTGGCCGCTGTTAAAGAGGGGGTTGTCCTCGAGGAGGGTCACGGCGTAGGTGGCCGTCTCCAGCGCGGAGGGGAGGAGCGGTGAGGAGGGTGGGAACTCTAGCGGGGTGGTCATATATGTGTGCGTCTTGCCGACCTGTTTCAAATTAACAAAATGTTGGCATTAGAGCAGAGACACGGATACGTACGATTGTCAATAGTGCCTCCCGGTAAGCAGTATACTTCTCCGGCGGGAGGGTGGCCGGTTGGATGTTCCCCGCCCCGCCATGGATGATGAGGCGGGGCAATGTTCTCGCCGATGATTCCTGTCGCTTATACTCCTTTTTTTTTTTAGGCGCCTAGAGATGCTGAGGGAAATAGACGGTAGTGAATTATATCCAACGTATGTGACTACGATTGGATTCTTGTTGTTGAACGTTGGGGCACCGAGGTCGTGTTGCGGCGATGACCTCCACAGTCTGTACGGGTAGGACGGCAAATACACCGACAGGATTGCTGAGGTGGCGGATCATAGGAGCACTACTGCAAATGGGTCGAATCGGAACCAGTAGTTCAGCTAACAGCTACTAGTTCAATATAGCCGTATCTTAGCCGTCTTAGTGAAATGCCCCCAGAGCTCGTGCATCCGCCACCTGCCATATTGAGCGACGGACCTTACACCGCAGATCCTGGCTCCCTGCCTCGCTACTCGCCGCAAGAAGCACTCGCCGCAAGAAGCACTCGCCGCAAGAAACACTCGCTTGCCAGACGGGCGGCGACAATTGCGACGTGTTTAAAGCTTTGAACCCGGGAATCCAGGACTCTTAAGTTTATCTCCCATCTTGATCGTCATCTTTAAATTAACTAGTTCGCAAGACATAGGCATTGTAAACGTACGCTGTAAATGCTACAGCCTTATTCGCAGAATTTTATTAGTAGCCCGCTCTGTAGGATACATACCTACTAATACATCTCTGCATTTTCACTGCATAACTTGGCCTGCATAGGGAATTCTGGGTTATTCTTGAAAAGACGAGTAGTCACAGCCGTGGCCACATGGACAGAACCTTACATCACCCACGTTTACGTCGGTACGCGACACGATCATGTAAGAAAACCTAGTCTATTCTCAAAAGCAAGAGAACTAGAATAAAACTCTTCATGGAGAAATCTTCCCACTATCTCAGACCTCAGACCATCGTCGTATACCCTGGTTAAGAGCCATAGCCCAGTACCAACCCCCCCTCCTCCCCCCCGTCAAAAACAAACAAAAAAAAACACCTCGGGACCGGCCTCTGCAGCCTGCAAACAGACGAGTTTTTGAAATCGAGTGAAACTTGTGCCCGCCTGTTCAGAGCCCTCCACCATACCGTGTAGAAATCTCGGAAAGTTTACCAATCCAAACAAACACCCTAGCATCATTCGTTAATCTGATTGTTTTTTAGTTTTTTATGATCAAACAGACACGCCGAAAGCGGTCGTGGTCATGCCGCATAAAGCACTGAAACGCAGAGAGAACATCGTAGGAGAGAAGCTGTAAAGCCGTAGCAACACTTGGGAAGAACTCCCGCCGCTGATGGGTCGCAGGAGATAAGACACCCTCAGCAGATCAACCGCAGGCCCGGCCGTTGTAGCTCAACAACGGTGATAGGGAAGAGCCAGGACATGGACCCTCCCCTGTAGCGGCTTCTTACTTGAATGGAAATATATCTACGATATATTCGGCGGGTATGCGATTCAAGAACACAACCTCGCCCTTCATAAAGGGAGGGCTACTTAAGCCGAGGTAGTCTCGCAAGGGGCGCAGACTTCGGAACTGAACGCGCGGGCCGCAGCGTTCCCTGGGAACCTGGATCGTGAAGATCACAACGTCCCTTTCGCCCTCATCCACGCACTTCTTCGCGAAGCCCTTAGCACGCCCCCATTCATCCTCGAATGTTGATATGAGACCGGTCGGCCGGGTGTTATTTCGCCAGCCCTGATCATTGATGTCGGCTCGAAGATATCTGAACTGTCGAGAGTGTTTATTTGGTGGCCAAAGTGTGAGGGCCCGCCCGCGCCCGCGTTTGGTGACGATACCGTAGTCGTCATCGTAATAGGTCATGGAATCGGCGTGTTCAACGCGGTACATGGTACGGTAAGCCATTCTTAACGTGTGTGATGTTGAGGAATCTAGGTGAGCAAAAAACAAAAAAAAAAAAAAAAAAAGGAAGAAAGARGA
>JAGFNX010000068.1:0-13437 GCA_017657125.1 Scopulariopsis brevicaulis | reverse complement strand
GGCTTTGGAGAAATTGGAGAGCGATTGGGGTAGCCAGGAGGGCATACACTTGCTTTATTTGAAGACTGTCCAAGTGTGATACTAGAGAATGGTGCTAGGAATTCGTTGCGTGAGGATGATGCGAATATGGTTGGTAATAATGGCACTGTCTGGAATTGGATTGGATTTGTTCATAAGACTATCCTAGTCGCCTTTTCGGCAGCTATGCAGTGTTCAACTACAGACGGAAGTTTGTCTCTCCTGCAGGAATAGTCCCGCTCGTCAAAATAGGCTATACGTCGTGCGCGAGTCATCCAGGAAGAGGTAGTGCATCAGGCTACTCCACCACGCGCCAACCCGATGCGTTTATGCGAGGTGATGAACCTGCTAAGCAGTCGGAGATTGATCTCCCTGAGCTCGAGGAGCTAGGAGAATGGAGATAGAAGACATTATAGCTCACCAGGAGTTTGATGGGCAGAAGCACTACCCGGTGAAATGGGAAGGCTGGCCTGGGGAATATAACACCTAGGAGCCGGAGGAACACCTGGCCAACGCATCGCAGGCTATTCGGCGCTACGAGCGTAAGGGTACGAGGACACATAAGAGGTGGGACGGCTGATAGGGAGACACCGTTCTGATAGAAGAGTGCGGGGAAAACTTCCCTCCAAAACGTATAGAGGAATACTCATACATACATCCCTATACGAAACAGATCCTCGGCGAACGAACTGCGACGGAACAAATAAAGGAAACGATAAAGATCCTCCGAAACGAAACCTCGTGGCTCTCCAATCACACCATGACTTGATTCCTGCCGCCGCGACACCACCTAAACTTTATCGCCGTCTTCTGCGGCCGCCTCAACCGCCTCCGCCAATGCCAACTCAGCCCAAGCACGCTTGATCTTCGCATGTCGGAGACGGCGCTGCTCCTCACGACGAGCCACCCGGTCCTCCGCCTCGCGCGCGTTGCGACGGGTGACGGGAGTTCCAACGGCGCCGGCCGGAGCCCGGACGCCGAGGGGATGCCCCGAGGGGGACGCAGCAATGGCCGAGGCGCAAGCGGGAGTAGGCGACAGAGCGGGTCCGGCGGATCGGCGAACACTTTGAGGACGAGGGCCGGAGCCCACGGCCGGCAGTCGCATCAAACCCAGCGAGGGGGTGTGACGAGCTCGGACGGGGCGGCCTGTTGGGTGATAGAGGGGGAGCCGTGAACGGAGACCGGTCGCTGTGACGAAGAGTGCGAAGGGAGGGTCGACCAGGCCGAACTGGGAACTTCCTGGTCTGCGACTAGTCGCGCACGACGCGTGTTCATCTCCGCCATTTCGCCGACAGCAGAGTGAGCATCGTCGCCCGACGAGAGTTCGTCGGAGCTGATGACGACTAGCTCCGACCAAGCGCTCGCCTCCCGGACGTCGCCGGCAGGCCCATGAGCACCGCGTCCCGAGCCGCCATGAGCAGCTCCGCAAGCGCGCTGGGACTCTGCCGCCTGGTTGTCGTGCTTGCGCTTCTTCGAAGGTCTGGTGTCGGCGTCTTCGTCGTTCGCCGACTCGTCGGGCGGAAGGGCGAAATCATACGGGACAAGGTCGAGGGCCCCGCGCTTCCGCAAGACGCGGATGCTCATCCAATGCCTTCTCCATCCGGGGGGGTAGGTCAGGATCTTCGCCGACACGTCGGCGGGCTTGAGCAGCGAGTCTAGCTGCTTCAGATTATCGATGGCTGAACGGACAACTCGTAGGGCATCTGGCAGCTTCTCCTCGACCTGCGCTTGCGGGATGCACATGAGCGATGGCCCAACGAAGGCTCGCCCAGGCCGGCGACCAGACGCCGAAAACTTGGCCGTCTGGCCGACGCCTCCGCTAAGCTCGTTGCCACCGGTCGCTGACTTATCGGGGTCGATCAACGCAAACCGTGACTCGCACGAGAGTAACGACTGGGCCCGAAGTCCTGACATGGCTTGGAAGAACCCCGGCTGTAGCCGCTGCAGTACAAACTCAGCACGGCCAGAGACCACTGGGCGACGGTCGGTTTCGAAGGTCGAAAGAAGGGCTCGAAGCTCGTTCACCGCGCTACTGGCGGCAGGGCGGGTTGCGAGCGCCTCGAGCACCCTCGCTCGGTGGACCTTCTCCGCGGCATTCGGCTCGGGGAGCTGCGATCTCGTTAACGGGCAATTGAATTAGGGGGCAGTCTGCACGTACCATGGCCTAGACGCTCCCTAGCGCCTGAATCTGGACGAAGGAATTGATCGCCTGCGTGAGCATGACGGTATCCCGATGCTGCGAGGCGGAGAATGGGCAAAGGGCCGCCTCGATCGCGTTCGAACAGTCGGTCTCCGCCATCGAAAGGAGCTTGTGGTCGCCGCGTAGTCGCTGACTCGGCTCGAACGTGTTAGGGTCCTCTCCCTGCTCCTCAAACTCCTGCACGAGCTTGGCCTGGACGTGATCGGAGAAGCGTCTGATGAGCTTGACGGCGCCCTCGAACGCCGGCGGGACCTGCACGCGTCAGTGGGCGCCCCATAGCCGCGCGACCAGCGATAGAGGGCGCATACTTCAACACAGGGCTTGCTGTCTTGCGAGCACAATAGGCAGGCACCGCCCTTCTCAGAGGGAACGCAGATGATATATGGACTCCGGTGCGCCGAGAGAGCACAGTGGAGGCAAGGAGCGAGGCCCGCGGGCGTGTACCAGCTCTGGTCCGGATCTTCGGGGAGTCCGACGGCTCCCTCCAAATTGTTTGCGATCGCTCGCAACATCGTGATCGCCGCCATGATGGCCGATCGGGAATCGTACTCGGATTGAGACTGGAGAGTGATTTGAGTCGTTGGCTTGTGATAGTGGCTAGGCGTAATCTTTCGAATAAGATGGCTTGTGGGGAAATAGCGACGGTGCGGCGGGGTTCGGTCTGAAGGTAGGGTCACACATCGTCGCTCGAGGGGGCAACCACGGGGCAACACCTCTGCGCTGACAATTCACCGACAATTCGCCGAGGGGCCACCGAAAATTTTAATCACCTGACCCCGCTCCTCACAACGCGTCACTCCACGGCTAACGCCGACGAGGGCGCGCAGGTCCAAGGGCAGCGCGACGGACAGAGCCCGACAACTGCCAGCTCTCTTCTCAATATAATAAGGACGTAATAAGGACGGTCGAAATCTCGTGAGACGGCTCGACTTTCAAGACGGTACTCGGTGGGTGGCTCGGATCCAGCTACCCAGCATACCTCAAAAGCGTTCAAGCGCTTAGAATACGAGGTTCATATAATGACGGTGGCTCGAGAGCGAGCTAAGATCCCCGTCCCCGAAGTATATACGCTTATGAGATTAGTTGTGCCATCTCAGGAGCTCCGTTCATGCTTATGGGATTCATCCAGGGAGATATAGCGATGGATTCTTTTAGAGGGTACGATGTGCACAGGGGGGAGATTCCGCAACAGCTTCGGGCAAAGTAACATGCCGTAATGGCAGATTCCCGCAGGCGTCGCAGAACTGGATTGCCATATTGCTTACAGGTGTGTGGTTGAGCAAGAGGAAAACAAAATTCGTCCTAGAGGTGCAGAGGGGAAAAAATTAGCGAAGCGGCGCTACCTAATCTTATGCTTAGTACGCTCCCAGCTTGCTCCGCAGAGGAGATTTGGCGGAGGACTTGGTAACTCCACACAAGCGTTGGGCCGAAATGGAAGCTATATGTCATGGGAGCTCGCTTGACTAGCATGTCCCGATTGTGGTGAGGAGCAGCTCGTTAGCTAATGGGCAAAGCCCTGGAACTGGTGTTCCTCACCCTTAACACCCCAGTCCTGGTTTTTTTTAACGCTGGATCAGCTTGGACTACGAAGTGGCCGTAGGCAGCCCCACACCCTCCCGTGGCAGGAGCAGCGGGCAGCAAGGGCGAGCACGGCCTCCGACAGAAGACAGAGGATAAGGTTCTGATGAAAGGCGCGGCTGGTGATGCATCCTTGGGGCGGTTCTTAGCCGGGCGTGGACAGGTCGGCGCGACCTCGCTAATATCGATAGCGGCTTCTTTCTAGCGATATTTCCGACGGTTGCTTGGTAGATCTTGCTTTGCACCGTACACTAGTAAGTGGCTCGCCGAAATACGTGCCAAAGGCAGCAACTACCGGGCAATCCTGGTGTGGGGCAGAACAGTCATTACCCCGCCTGTGACGTCTTCTCAAGAGCCCCTCTTTTTGGGCTAACCCCACTGCGCGAGTCAAAGCCTACCCACATCGCACGCAGAGGATCCAGAGAGACGGGATCCAGCAACGGGCACCGAGTCTAAAGTCGATCCCAATCTACGATTGGAAATAGCATCCACAATATGGCCTCATCAACGGCCGGTACGGATTCCACTTTCCGGCCATCTTGCACCAGCTGCAAAAGATCACCGCCGGAAGTCAGCCTCAAGCACTGCGCTAAGTGCTCCGCAACGCCGTATTGCTCTCGTGACTGCCAAAAGGCAGATTGGAAATCTCACAAGAAGACCTGCAGGAAGCAGGGATCTGCCTCCGCCACCGCGTCGGCCGGCACAAACAACAATACCTCCTCGTCCGGCGGCACGCAGATTTCCCCGCCACGGGGTCTCGACGCCCCGATCACTAAGCCCTTTACCCGCCTCGATAACGGAATCTGGCTGCACGACCGTCCTGAGAAGGACGTCTACCGGCTCCTCATCGACGCCTACCGCCTACGCATGGAGGACACCTACGTACACGATCAGGACGCTGATGCTGATAGCATCTACGGCGGCGCGCCCCACGGTCTCAGCGGCTTCCGGCGCTTCCTTGACATGGCGGCCAAGCAGGCTGACTTGCTGCCCCCGTGGTGGGATGCCGACAAAATGAAGGCGTGCGAGCGGATGGGGATGGACCATCGGCGGGAGAACTTCCACGACCTCGCGTGTGCGATTGAGAAGAGTGACGTCATCGAACATTATGGAGATCCGCGGTTTCCCATGCAGCTGCGCATGTTTGCTGAATCCGTATATAAGAGGGCTCCGGGGGGTATGGATGGCACGGCGACGAGGAAGATGATGGTTGCGATGGAGGGCGGTGACGGACCGGGAGCTATGTCGATGTTGGACGTGTCGCAAGGTTTCGCAAGCGCATAGACTGCCTCTAGGTAATCGTAGTCATATAAAGCACCCAGGTTTACCAGGCGCTTAGACGACGAAGAAACATCGGAGATGCGGATCCGGTTAGCTCCCGCGGAATGGAGGTCTTCCTAGAATATATCTATCGAAAGGATGCTCGACGGTATACGTTAGATGCGTTCGCTAAGCTCTATGTGTTAAGCAATCGTTATAAGGGCCGCGGGCGCAGTAGACGTAGAAGCAAACCTACTCCCGGCGCAGCAGCAGCTTGAACAGACCGCCCTGGAATCAGCAATGCGCATCAGGACCTCCCCGCTATATAACGATATGGTCTCAGTTAAGAGCATCAGCGGGAGAAGCCAAGGCTATGATGCACAGAGCCCCCTGGACCGACTCTCGAGCACCCTGGCCCAAAAGTACGGTGTGCAGCTGGACCGGCTGGAGAAGCGGCAACCGCACGCTGTGCCTCCGTGGTGGACTCCGCCGCCTATATATATCAACGAATCCGCTGAGGACGCAATCAAAGAACACAACGCCATAGAGCCAGGAACGACCCGTATCTACACGGACGGGAGTGGCATCAACGGCCATGTCGGTGCCGCAGCGGTAGCCCCTACGCTCAGGGTCGACGGAGTAGACACAGAGCGCACTCAGTACATGGGCACATCAAGCACGTCCACTATGTACGCAGCCGAACTGAGGGGACTGGTCTTGGCCCTGCAAATAGTGCTCGACCTACACGCAGCCACCCTTACCCCTGGCAAGTGCGCCATCTTCACCGACAGCCAGGCCGCTATCCAAGCGATACGGAACCCCAAGCACCCATCCGGCCAATATATCCTCGTCGAGGCCGTACGAACTCTCGACGAGCTCCGGAGCCATGGATAGGAGGTGCAGTTCCGCTGGATTCCAGCACATGTCGGAGTGCCAGGGAACGAGGCGGCCGACCAGGCAGCCAAGGTAGCGGCTGGCTACGACCCGGAAACCAGGACCGCCCTAGGACCGCCGCAAGAACCAGAGTCGCTCCAGACGCTTATGGCAACCACGAAGACTACGATCCGGCGGACGATGAAAAGCGAATGGGACCTATCCTGGGAGAAGGCCAAGCACGGAAGGGAGCTCTTCAAGCTCGGAGTCCGGCCAGGAAAGGACCGACTCACCACGCACATGGGCACGCATAGAGCGATAAGCTCAGTCATCACACAGATGCGCACGGGCAAGATCAGCCTGCGCGCGTACCTCCATTCCATCAACAAGGCCGACACCGAGGACTGCCAATGCGGGTACGGACCGCAAACGGCGCGACATATCCTGCTCGAATGCAGAGACTGGATCGACGAAAGGAGCCGAATGTGGGCAGGCAAGCACCCATGCATTGACATCAAGCGCATTCTCTGTAGCTCGTCAATGGCGGTACAAGCAGCAAAGATGATGATCAGGACGGGGCTTCTGGAACAGTTCCGGAACGTCCCATCCACAGTACTCAAATACTCATGGCATTGAGTGATTATAGCCAAATAGAAGAGAAGGAGGGCCAGGAAAGGCCTGACAAGTGCATAGACACAGAATACCTAGAAAGACTATTAGTGGAAGGTTGACCAGGATCAGATTGAAGGGAGAGGAGCGCGACCCTGCAAGAATTATCTGTTTGAAGCCGGAGAATTCTTGCAGGAGTAACGTGTTTCCTGGAAACTGGGAATGGGGACCTGTATTTATAGTTGTACGCTGCATAGCTGCTAGTAGGGCGGCCGGGACAGTCTATGAATTCTACTACTACTACTACTACTACTACTACTACTACTACTACTACTCCAATCCAATCCAATCCTGCTACTCGTAGGGACTGACTACGAGTAGCAGGGTCCTAGTGACGTCATAGACTCTACGAGTAGCAGCATGTCTACGACTAGCAGGGTGTCTACGAGTAGCAGGGTCTCTGCAGGGTCTAGTGGCGTCATAGACTCTACGAGTAGCAGCATGTCTACGAGTAGCAGGGTGTCTACATGTAGCAGGGTCTGCAGGGTTTAGTGGCGTCACAGTCTCCACGAGTAGCAGGGTCTCTACAGGGTCTAGTGACGTCATAGTCTCCACGAGTAGCAGCATGTCTACGAGTAGCAGGGTCTCTGCAGGGTCTACGGACGTCATAGTTTCTACGAGTAGACCCTGCTACTCGTAGAGACCTCGCTACACGTAGTGACCTTGACACCATAGGCCCCGTGGGCGTTGGTCTGCTAGCGTGTTAAAAGATCCTGGATCCCGAGATTTGGTGGTCTAGCTTCCGGCTACCCCCCAGATCCCTCTCTTATTGCTCGATCTGTCTATGCATATACATAACAAGGTCAAAGGTAACCGCTCCGAGATCCTTCAATATAGCTTGTACCTCCTTCTGATCTAGTAAGTAGCGATTCTGGTATAGCGTACTTGCTATGACGTCCCTGAGCCCCTTGTCATTCTCTAAGGTAGATGTATATACCTCCTGTATTGCGTGAAGGAAGTCATCGGCGTCGAAGCGGTCGCAAACCGAAGTTGTGAACTTCTGGAGCGCAAGGGCCTTGAGCCCGCTAATGAGATATTTCTCAGCGAGTATATAGACCTTGGCATGAGCTACAAGCTCGGGATGTGCCTGTGATGTTGGAGTTGAATCGGCGGCCACCTCGGACGTAGCCGTTTCAGTAGCTTCGTCCTCAACAATTCGAGACTGGTCGATCCAGCCCAGGCCATAGTCGAGGCGGTAGAAATAGCTCATCATCGCATCGACAGCATCGGGATCATCATCTGGGAGGTCAATCCTTCCCTCGAATGCCTCCTAAGCCAGGAAAACGTTAGTCTTTTTCAGGGGGGGCAACTTCGGTTGCAGGTAACAACTAGCCTTGAACTGCCCACTGCAAGCCGCTTCGAAGAAGCTGGATCTTGGACAAATGATGGCTCTATGCACTTGATAGCTCTTCCCTCGGCAAGTTACTACGAGGTCCGAGTAGTTGCCACTAGTATAAAGCCTAGCCCAGACTTTTTAGCTCCGTAGGCGCTGAACTTGGGGAAGGGCATTCTAGTAAACACAGAAAGCAGATACCCTTTCAGAGATTCCATTAGCTCCTTCGAAGGCTCATCGTCCCTGGTGAGTGATGGCTGGGCTGCAGAGCCGAAGTTTGTCCACCCTGTTCCGGATGCCATCTCTAGACCCTTCTCCAGCTGCGCGGAATTAAACAGCTCAGGAAAGAAATCCCTTGCGTAGGATTCGAGATAAAATACGTCTTTCTCGAGCAAATCCTTCAAGATTATAGCAAGGTTTGGATGCCAGAACTTGTGCGATGCAGGGGCATACAGGTTGATGACAGCTTGAATCTTGCTTAGCTTGCGTAACTGGCTGTAGTGTGGTTGTGAGAACACCGGCTTCCAGGAAAGGTAGATCTCCTTTCGAACAGCCCTTGAATATGACATCCCAGCAGGAGTGTTTACCCAGGTGCTCTGTGAAGTCCTGCTGTCAGCTAGAGTTGATTCGATCTAAAATGTAAATGTAGGGTCTGTTCTTATGTTTATCACTCCCTACCTAAAGGGAGCAGGTGAGTCTGCGCCACCCAAAGTTTCTTTTTAAGATACGCTTAAGCTACCGGCCTACAACAGGTCCGGTCGTCGTTTCCTGCGTCATCGTGGGTGCGGCTTCGTTGTGCTTGCAGTGGAAGCCCGACCCGAACCTCGTGCGGGGCAGGTGGGGCCATTTTAAGGTCGCCTCGCAGCAAGGCGGGTGGACGGTGGCGCAGCAGTTCTGTGGCTCAACGTGGCGGAGAGCGTTGGGACGGCAGGGCAGCACCTCGGGATGAGGGGTCACAACGGCCCTCGACAACACGCATACGGATACGTCTACTACATAACTGCAGAGGTTACGGAATCTATCCCTTTAACAACCTATCATCCTTAGAACGCCGCAAGTCTAACAGCTGGATCTTCAGAATAGGAGGGACTCCACCCAGCCCGACTCGATACACCGCCGAGACGAAGAGCGCCCGACAAGCAACGCAAGCGACGTCGGCCAAGACCCTCTCATTCAGTACCTCACAGGTTCCGCAACGGTGAAATTCATACTCGAGAACACTACCAACTCGTCCATTATGCCTACTATTTCCCATCTCCCAGTCGAGATGCTCTGCTCGATTGCCAGTCTTCTCGATGCTCAAGACTTCTCCAGCTTCCGGCTATCGTCCCGGCTGGTCCATAACAGCACGATCTCCCAGTTCGCTGCGCAATACTTCAAGCGCCGCTATATCTATCTGCAGCGACATAGCCTGGAAGCTCTTATCGATATTGCGCGCCACCCGGTGTTCGGCCCCACAGTCCATACGCTTGACGTCAGCATCGCCTATATCACCGACGACCCTGATGTATGGGGATCGGAGTTGCGGTATTATCCCGAGGAGGATGAGGTGGAAACAGACGAGGAGCCTAGGCCTGAAGACCCGGGTTCTTCGCCGGGCAGTCTGCAGTCTGAAGATTCTCGTGCGATAGGCGCCACGCCCCCCCCCGAGAGGGCACTTGTAAATACCGACGCGTATAATCGTTATCGGAACGATCAAAAATACATGGCGGAGTGTGGAATGGATACTGCATACTTGACCTTGGCGCTCGCTGCTTTGCCTAACTGCAAGACGATCGTTCTCTCGGCCTGGGGTCGTCCTTGGGGCGCAAGGTCACTGGCCAAACAAATAGGCTTGTGGCCGAGCACTGATCCCGACACAATTGACAGGGGCGACTCCGCGAGGCACGCTCTACAAGTCCTGCTTGCGGCTACGGTTGCAAGTGGTATCTCGCTGGAAAAGCTCGACATACTCTTCATTCCACCGGATTCCAGCGTTAGCCGATATGATTTCGTCCCAGAGCTCGCAGCGCAGCAGATACATACTCGTCTTATCGATCTGAAGACCCTCTGCTTGATTATCTCTTCGGACTCCTATCACATCTCGAATAGTTCGCCAGGCAGTCTTATGCAGTTCCTTGGGCTTTTCCCGACCGTAGAGCTCCTCGAACTACGCATGGGTGGCCGTAATAAGGCTGACTTCTTCACCATGGTTGCTGGGGCTCTACATATGACGGCCCTCTGTGACCTGCAGCTCCACGGGGTGAATTGCACTGTCAATGCGCTGGCTAAGCTTCTATGCCGCCATCAGAGCACATTAAAGGACGTACTCTTCAACGATGTCCATATCCGTGAAGACCAAGGTTGGCAACTTATCCTCTATATCATTCGGGAGAAGCTAGGCGTCATCGAAGACTTGCTAGTTGTGCAATGCTCAAGCGCAGGGCAGCAAGTCAGGTTCCGTAACCCAGGGGGTGAAGAACGAGGTATTCACATCGAATGTGACCGGGACTCGCTTACTAGCGCTATCAACCGGATTGTACTAGAAAGGGCAGATGACCCAGGGGTGCAAACCCGCTTTCGGTTGATGGAATAATATGACTCTTCTTCTAAAACGTTTCAGTGTAGCTAAGCTTGAGCAACCGATCTAATATAGCATACCTTCTACGCGCAGTGGCTATGGCATTATCTTTATCCTTGGCAGGGTACAAGCTCCTCCTCCCTGTTCCTTTCACGAATCATCCGGCGGCGCCTGATCTTCCCTTCTCGTCTCCGCTTGACCTGATCAGACGACCTGAGCGGCACCCCGTGGACCGTCTGGACGTGATTCCTAAAATGGTCCAGGTCCTGGAACTTCATGTCCCTGCACTTAGGGTGGTGACACTTTATCGGCTCGCCAGACCGCTCAGTGCGCTCCCGCTCTTCCAGGTGAGCGTCGTCGAAGTGGTCATTTCTGATAGTAGGACGACAATATCGAAACGTGCGTTCCTGCAGGGTCATGCGCTCGTCGCCAATACAGTCAGGGCATTGGTTCGGGTCCATGAGGAGAGGGAAGGGATCCGGGTCGGGCTCCGAGACGGGGACCCGTACTGGGGACTCCTCTTTGACTGGCGGGAGTGGCGGAAGAGCCGGTCGGGATGTGCCCTGGACACGGCCACGATTGCCCGTTCCTCTCTTACGCATCTGACTGCTCTCTTTCTTGCTGCACAGGGCCACGGTTAAATCGGTAACCTTGATTCTCAGCTGGAAGAGCTCTTCGTCAGTCAAGCCTCTCTGCTGGTTGCGGAGCAGCCTGGCCAACTCGGCGCGCTCGGGAATCTGAAGGTCGATCTCTGGCTCGCTATACTCCTCTTCTCCTTCACCCCGGAACAGTCTGTCAATATCCCAGGTCGAACGATTTTGAAAGTAGTGCTTGCGATGGCTTATGATAACCCTCTCGTCGTGCTGTGTGTTTTTCCGGCCGATCTCCTCGGTAAGCCATCGGATCTCGGCCTCGTGCTCAGAGCCGCGGACCCGGTATTGGCTGTTCCTCAGCTCATCTCGCCTCTGCTCTAGGGCCTGGATCTCCGGGTCTGGCGGGATCCTCGCCCACACGTCCTCGGGCACCATATTCCTTCTCGCGCGGGGATCGCGGGTGAGGCCGGCGAGAGCGAACTGCCGGAAGAGCTCCTCCTCCTGCTCTTCTCCGAGGAGGACGTTCTGCAGGTCGAATTCGACGTTCTCGTTAAGATATGCGTCCTGGAAGGTGAAGAAGCGGGGGTCGTGACGCATGATCTGATCCCGAACCGGATCCGGTGCTCCGCCTAATGCCGAGTAAGTCCTCCCGCCCTGCTCTTGGCTATGTGGGAACATAAGACAAGCTTACCATTCGTTACACCGTTAGCCGTTCCCCTCCGAAAGTACTTTGTTGTCCAGTGCCGCTCATATCCCATCTCAAGTGTTTGTTCCTTTAGGTTGTCTCGGAGAGTGTGGTAGTGCATTCGGAAGATGGGAACTTTCAGCATCGATTTCTTCCACCGGAGAGGGGTGCACTGAGTAGCACCCCAGGTCCCCAGGTGGAATATGCGCGATGCGCCCGTGAGATGCTCCGAATCGAAGGCGTTGTCGTGTAAAGCGATAGCGATGATGATGTTGATGGGACAGAAGACCAGGACCTTTGTAGTCCTGAGCCAGAAGACGGTCCTAATACGAAAAGTTAGCCGCGCGCCACCTAACGAAGAGCAGGGAGAAGACGCACGGTTTCGGGCGATTATCTGCACCCTTATGATGGGTGAACCTGATCGCCATAGCCGGGAGACAACGGCCCGTGACGGGATGGCGCGCAATCATCAACAATATATCCTCGTAGCAGAGGGACCTAGAACGCCCACGTTGCGCCGGCTCCTGCTCGAGGAGCTCGCTCACTCTTTTCGAAAAGACGTCCGGCGGTGGTGGCTCGTCGTCGGCATGGTCGTCGGGGAGCGTGATGGCTTTCCGGTGAAAAAGCTTCTTTGTATTATCCGGCTCCTTCTTTTCGCCTTCTACCAGCTCAGCAGCGCGAGCACCGGTATAAAACATGAGCAGGTAGCAACCCCACAGATCAACGCGGCGCCTCTCGCTCTTAAATATACCAGTGTGATAGGCAATGTTGAAGACCAGAAGGTCATCTACCTCTCTCGCACCTGCAACAGGCTTGTCGGTGTCCGGGGGGCGCCACCCGAAGCGTGGGACTAGTACCCGATCGTGGTACTACAAGCCTATTAGAAAGCTTGAATGAGCGAGCGACGCAAGCGGACCTACCTTATACAGTTCTTTATAATCGTTTCGGTCCACGTAACGGCCGGTGACTGACGTGTGCAGCTCTGAGAATTGGCGTATGTACTCTTTCGATGAGCCAGTCGAATTGAGCCTCGAGATTTCGCCGACGAAGAGGAAGAAGTCCATCATCGTTTCGCGGGTAAGGTTATGGAGTGGCGACTCCCAGTCTTCGTCGTCCTTCATCTTCGAGCGAAGCCTCCAGCCTTCGTTATCCTTCATCTTGGCGCAGTATCTACCAGGCGATAAGAAGATTAGCCAGCGTCGGGATGCGACCGTCCGGATTGTCTTACCGCTGCCATTTCCCTTGTATCCCACCGATATTGATCCGAGTCGATTTCGAATAGTTCGGGCGCACGAAGAGGACGCCCTCTAGCTGCTTGCGGTGCTCGGCATGCTCCTCTGCTGATAGCGGGGCTGGTCGTGTCGATATTCTCCTCTCTGCCTCCTGGGTAGCAAAGTGATTGAGGAAATCGTCAACATGGCCGGAGGGCGCATTCGTGCCTCCTGGGCGAGCGACGACGATCGCTGTTCGTTGGGACGCCATTCTAGGCCGGAGGCCGAGGGAGAACGACGCTGAGCGAAGGGATGGTTGAGGCCGAAAGGGAGCGAGCGCAGCGGGAGGAGCAAGCTAACTGAGAGAAGGGCCTCGTCGTCGTTGTCGACGGGGGGGGGGGGGGGGGGGGGRGAAAGACACGGCGGCGGGGGGGRGGGGARAAAAACASGGGGGGGG
>JAGFNX010000067.1:0-18897 GCA_017657125.1 Scopulariopsis brevicaulis | reverse complement strand
CCCGGAGGCGATGTTCGGCCCCAGTCAGGTAGTCCTGGCGGACATTAATATACACTCGCAGCTCCAGGAAGAATACCGTGCACACCCAGCTAATGACCAGCAGTGCGAGGATTAGGTGAACCCAGTAACGCTCTGTATTCTCTGCTTTGATATTGCCCCAAGCCAGCGTGTCGAGTCCTGTCACTGTCCCGCCGGTATCCCCGTGGTTGGCACTAGCGAACACCTCTAAGCTCCGGCCATCGATATAGTTTAGTGGAATTAATATCGGAATCACGATGATAGCGATAGGAACGAATATTACGAGCAGGGTTTTCAAGTACCGAAGGAAGAAATAGGCATCCAGGCCGCATTTCTCAATGATCTCCCTATCGCTGAATTGTATCAAGGCCCGAAGCATGCCAACGGGTCCTGCCGGCGGGGGAACCATCCTCTCCCGCTTAGGTACGAGGTAGGTCCTTGGGTTGCTATATGTGAATTTTATAGTCAGTAGATGCCTAGTCTCATAAGGGTAGAAGAGAGAAAACATACAATATGCGAGGTAATTTGTTCCTGAGAAGCAAGAATATAATGACCTGGGCAACAAATACGATGAAGCTGACAAACAGGGCACTGAGGAACGACTTGAGACTCATTCCCTGGAAGCTCTGAACCCTCACTGCGCTGCCCTTCGGGAACTCCGTTCGCACGCCTCGCGGTGATTGCGTTAGGGATGCGGCTGGTGCAAGGAAAGTGGACGCCGCTGACCTTACAGCAGAAGATACTGACGTGGCACTTAAGGGCGAGCTTGAAGATTCCGTTGACGACATTATGGAATATTGCTGAGTCGTGGGATTCAAAGTCGGCCTTTGGGAGAGAATTCTGCGATACGTACAGGCCAGACCTAGAACGTAGTTGATTAACATGCAAGTTTTTCCAGCTGCTTGCGCCCTGCAGACAGCTTGTCAGGATCGATATGGTGGGGATTGTTGCAAAGTCAGTTTCGACTTCTGATATTACGTTAGATGCACGAACCATGGCAGCTCCTCTGACGGAGGGCAAAGTGTGAGACAGGAGCGAGCGACCAGTCAGGGAGAAGCGCAAAACCTGAACAAGACTCCTGGTTCCTGGAGCTCGAGAGCCGACCCTGCAGGCGAGGATCCTAAAACCTGAAGCCGGGAAGAGACCCTTGAATACTATGGGGCTACGGACATTAGGATTTACGGCATACCCAGTATAGCTATATATGCCACGCTCCCACGCCTATGTAGATGGGAAGAGACGAGGATGGGGTTCCGGCTATTCCAATAGCATAGCACCACCCGATAGCTTGCTGCACTTTGGATGGATATATATTGTGTCAAATTACTGGTTGATCATTTATGTGATCGGGGCGTTTTGCCGCCAGGCTAGGGCGTGAATTTAGCAGTAACCGTCTGCGTTCTTTTTCTGCTCCCGGATTTGTCCTTTTGACCCCTTGGGGTGTGGGGGTTCGATAGGGGCGTAGATTTCGGTGCCTGCGAGGGTTACTTTTAGTTCTAGCAGGATCCTGAAAGACGGAAACAGAACGCTATTTTCCCGGCTTCCCGGGCTTTGGATGGGAACCCGTAAATCTGGCGGCTGGGAGCCGGGGGCGGGGTTTCCGGAGGGGTCCATGGTTCCTACCCGCCTCCACAGAGGAACCGCCTATTACGGTTGGCTACGTTTCACTGTCCGCTTTCATTGTCCACAATTATTCCGGGACCCCCTTTCAATGTCTGATTTCAATGTCCACTATTATTTCAATGTCCGCAGCTCACTGTCCGATTTCAATGTCCACTATTATTTTAATGTCCACTATTATTTCAATGTCCGCAGCTCACTGTCCGATTTTAATGTCCACTATTATTTCAATGTCCGCAGCTCACTGTCCGATTTCAATGTCCACTCTTATCCCAGGGCCACATCTCACTGTGCGATTAAACATCTAATATCATTTGTGTGTCCAGTACCATTTGAGTGTCCACTTCCGTTCAACTGGCCAGCTCGATCATTCCCTTGTCCCGGTTCAATCATTATTCTAATGTTTCGTCCGATCGTACGATTGCTTCAGCTTCGTCGATAAGATCAAGGCAAGCGTTATAGAGTTGCACAGGAAGGCTTTGAAGGACTCTGGTCGCTAAACTCGCTAGCTCCTCCTCGTCTACTCGTCGAAAGTCATCCCTTTGGGGCTATTAGCGCAGGGTCAGTAACCGGTGGGTGAAGACGTACACAACGGCCTTGGCGGCCTCTGAGTAGATCATGAGGAAGAACGGGGAAGGCCCCGCTAGCTTCTTCCATCGCCTACCGGTCCGCATACGTTCTATCAGTTCCCTTTTCTGGACCGTAAAAGGGAGCTGCTGAGCACTCAAGTAGATGTCCAGAGCGGCACTTGCGTTGCCGTAGCCTCGCCCTCGGCGAAGCTGCCCCCTTCGTCTTTCGGACTGAAGGACGGTCTTGAGGAAATTAAAGAGTTGAATGAGACGAAAGTACGCGAATCTTGCAAACATATAGGACACGTGGCTACCGGCGATCGCATTGTCTAGAGCTCGAAACGCCGTTAAAAAGCGCGCGTCTGAGCTGGCGATAGTGCACGGGAACGTGGTCATTCGGAGCAGTGATACCCATGCCTGCAAGGCCTCCTTATAGTTGTTCGCGAGGGAAGCCATCACATCTGGTCCCACGACGACGGACAGGCGGGCTTTGCGTCCTCCTGCTCTATGGGTAAAGTGGCAATCAAGTGATAGTTGCGACGTGTCGAAAAATCCCTCGCTATGTAGAGGTGCGGCGGCTCTAGCAGACTCTTCAGTGTCAATTTCCATTGTATCAACGGTCGTGCTAATCTGATTGGAATCTGTGAGCGACGTCTGACCGACAGGTTCGCTATTCTCATCTTCGTTCACATTATCTTCCAGACTCATCACACTGAAAAGGTTTACGACCTCGTGGACTTCAGCATTCCTCTCAGCCATAGCTGCGACCGCCAGCGGACAATGCACATATAGACAATCTTAAGGACGAGGAGGGGCAAAGAAGCAGGGACTGATCAATTGCGGGGTATAACGGCTTTTTATCATTTGACAGACCCTGCATCCGAAGGAATCCAGAACAGGGAACCAGGATCCTGGAACACACTAAGAGACCTACACTGTACCAAAAATAACCATGAACCTGCGCCTCCAAGGCAAGCGGGGTGACGTTTCACGTGATGCAATCCAGTTTCTTGCCGGCTTAGCCTAATCAGGGTGAGCCTCTAGGCCCACATTTGCTGGTCATTTTCTGACTAGTGAATGTGAGGCTATTCGGTAATCCACAGAAGCAGCTTCGCAGAGCCGCAGCAACATCCTGCGACACCCACTGCGAACCTCCAACATCGAACAGATGGCGGTATCCGAGAAGACTGTCAACTCGGGGGATGTATCCCTCGACACGCATCCCGACACTGAATCGCGGACTCGGAGGGCCGCCTTGAGATGCTAGGACGGGGAACACCTGACCCGACGCGGATCACTCCCAACCGCGGTGGGATCCACCGGAGATTTGCCATGCCTGAAATGTGCTGAGGGCGATCGATCCAAAGGGATCAGGCCGAACGGCACCTGAAGTCACAAACACACAAGCACGGACTTCACTCAGACCTCGCTACGCACGTAGTCGCGACGGAGACATCAAAATTCTTAGCGCTAACATGGTACAACTATCGCGGCCTGATTAAAGCTTCCGTCCCGCAGCAAAGCGCTTGAGTCTACCTCGACATTAATTCCACAGTTAACAAATAAATCCTTCCTTATACAAGAAAAAGCCCGGGCTCCGCGGGGCGTAGTGCCTATAGCCCCCGCTCAGTCGGTGTCCACACAACCTGCATCGCTTCGGTGCTTCCTCCATATCCAGCCGTTCAAATCTCTCCGTAAGGCTTTCCTCAAAACGAGGCTCGCGGCGAGGTTTAGGCAAGTTAAATCGTACGCTTTTCCGACCAGTGTTCCCGGGGACGTTAGCGCCGGGCCTAGGGTGCGGCGGTCGTGCAGCAATCTTGGCGTTCTGAGCATCGACCTTTTGTTGAATTGAGGGGTCGGCAGATGGTTCAATATCCTGGCGGTAGACGTAGTAGCCAGGAGGGGGCGAGTGAGGCAGCACGTCTAAGCCCGGCCAGGACCTTCGCTCTTGAAGGTGTAAACGTAGTCTCCCTTGGTGAGAAAGAAGTGGCGCAGGCGTCGAGACCTCTAGAACGTTCCCCATGTCGGATCGGGAGCGAAAGGGTGCGTAGTGGGAGGTAGGCCTCCGGAAAAGTCTTCCTGGTAGTGAGCCCATTATGAAGCTTACTCTGAGCGGAAATCTGTGAGACGCGCAGCAGGGGACGGTATTACCTAAGTCTATCGCCAACAAATCGGCAAATCGTGCTATCCTTAGTCCGGGGCTATGAAAGAAACGCTGGAACCTGGATCTGGTTTGGCATCTTTGGCCTCGCCGAAATCATCCAGCCAACTTGAACCCCTGGTCTGTTGAACAGAGACCACATTCAACTATCCTTACCTGAACAATCAATTATACGGCAGAGACCCCTTACTAGCACTTATTCTACCGGACCGGAACTGGTTCCACCTTCTAACCTTAAACCAGAGCAACTCAGCAAGTTCAACTGAATAACCGCAACCATGAGGCTGACTCTCCTCATCAATGCCCTGGCTGCTATAGCCCTCGCGCAGCCCCACAGCTACCGCCGTCTCCACGGCCACGACCTTGCGCACCAGAACTTCTACGCCAAGCGTGCCCTGTACACCAAGTGCTTCGTCGAGACCGAGACCATCACCAAGACGCGCTACATCGACGCGACCACCACCACGATCATCGGCCCCGGCGAGACCCCGCTTTCCGAGCCTACCGAGGAGCCCGAGAAGACCACCAAGGACACCGATCTCTACCAGGAGCTCCCGAGGACCACCTCCCAGCTGCCGCCCCCGGCCAAGGAGCCGACTCCTGAGCCGGAGCCGGAGCCGGAGCCGACCCCTGAACTGGAGCCTACCCCCGAGCCCGAGACCCCCAAGCCTAGCACCCCGGCCGATGAGCCCTTGTACGAGGTCCCCGGCTTGGGCAGCGGCGGTGGCGGTGGTGGCAGCCACACGGGCGACCTGACGTACTACACCGTCGGCATGGGCTCGTGCGGCATCGATGACAGCGGCAAGGACAACACGGACTATATCGTCGCCGTGTCCAAGGACCTCATGGGCGAGCAGTCCAACGGGAATCCTATGTGCGGCAGGACTGCCACCATCTCTAACGGCAAGACGTCCGTGCAGGCCACTATCCGCGACAAATGCGGCGGCTGCGCCATCAACGACCTTGATGCTAGCGAGCGCGTCTTCCTCGATCTCTTTGGGGTCCTTGGCGTCGGAAGGGACACTGTTACTTGGTCTATTAACTAAGCGCCTCTTGGTAGCCCCCGTTCTCTTCTTTCTTTCCTTAGGCTATCCTTCACGCGAAGCATGTTGGCGGGCCGTCGTCGCCGAGAGTGCTTCGGCGGCTGTCATTCGCTAACGCCGACCATTTTTCTAGATATTTCCTTTCCTGGCGTGATAGGCAAATAAAGAGGCTTCCGGCTGGGCAGATTGTACGGGAGAACGGTCTATTTTGTTTTATTTTGCTTCTCTCCTGAACAATAGCTCGGTCTCATTCCTGTTCTCGCTAAGATACCCACGCTTTCACGCAAGTCAGACGTCTACTTGAACCCTCGTTCGGGTCTTCTTCGACCTGCCATAGCCGTTACGGCCCCAGTTTATTGATTCTCCCTTCCAGGTACTTGATTCCGCCCTTCAACGACTGGATGCCCACCCAGTCTCCCTGAACCTGCCATAGCCGTTGCGACCCTCTGGCTTGTGGACTCTCCCCTTCTGGGTCATGTCGCTAGATTTGAGTCTGCCGAGTTCGTCCTTCAGCCTCTGGATTTCCCCCTTAAGAAACCGAATCTGGCTCGCTTCACTGGCGGAGACAGATGCAACACGAATCTTCAGAGCCAATGGTCCGTAGGCTAGCTCCCTCCCTCCTACTCCGTAGAAGGCCGTGTTAAGTGGATATTTGACGGTGGGCTCCGGTTTCAGTTCCAATGGCCTTTTGCGAAGGCGTATACATTGGGTTATAAGCCACGTAGTCAGTTCCGATCGCTCTAAAGTTCGGAGACATACGAGGTGCTTGTAAGCTTCGAAAGGGGATGACATGGTTTCCCCAAGCCAGATTGCTTCGTCATCTGAACGGTTGTAGAGCACAAACTTAAGTCGGAATCTCCCTGGCGTATTTACCGACAGGTCTCCAAAGACCAAATAGGCATCATCTTTGGTTCCGTGAAGGCCAGAGACCGTGCTGCCCTAAAGGGAACCGCCGGGTGTTGAAATGTCCTCCACCCCATCAACCAGGATTGCCGTGACAAAGTACGGGCCTTGAAGGTCAGCGCAAAGTCTAAGTGATCGTGATGACACGCTTACCCAGCAAGATATCGTCCGCGCCCTCGAGCTTCAGAGCTGGTGGAGGTTCGATGCTATAAGCTAAAATTTGTTTAATACCAAAAGTCCGCAGGGAAGGAAGTACGTAGGGGAGCGATACCTCCCACTCTAGCCTGGAGTGGCTCCTGCTCCACCTTCCAAGCAGGGTGTTGGCCCCTGTGTGCAAGACAAGGTGCCGTCCTCCATTTCTGACTGGCTGCGTGTTGAATGAGGGTGGGTTGGGAGCTGTATTCCTGGAAGGTGCTCAGGTAGAACGAGTGAATGTTGTCGCTTGCCATGTCCTGGACATTCATGGTGTTTTGAGCTAGTGTATACTTTGAGAAGAGACATGAATGAGGGGAATAGCCTGCTTAACTACTTCGAGATATGTCCCATGGCCGCCGAGCCCGCAGGTTCCTTCAACCGTATCCTCGGCAGGGAGGGCCTCAGGGGATAGGTTTTGCTTCTGATGGAAACCTGTAGATCACCTTTATCGTTCCCGTATTGACTGCCCGGCCGACAAATCCCCGCTAATCGTTTGACCTACCCTCCGCTTCATCTGCTTTGGCCCATGGAACTTCTCCGGCGACCACCCTACCTTCCATCTTAGGTAAATGAAGAGGGGACTCTTGATCCCTTGGCATATGGGACCGGCCTATTGTCCCCTACGCTGAAGTCCCCGGCAAATAGGAGTTTCCTAAGCCCCGTTCCTTCCACCCCGAGATCTACTCCGGGTTCGTCCCCCATGCACACACCCCTACCTCGTCGGAGAAGTCGGAGGCGTTGTCCTCTGGGGCTTTTCCAGATCTCCCCGATCCCTCGGCGACAAATATAGTTAGGAATTAGCCCCCTGCCCTCGGATTTGTTAAGCTCCATCTTCACTCACAATGATCCAACACGCTATAGATGTCATTATTTACAGCCTTGCTACTGGCCTTTTGGTTTCCTATACAGTCCTGCTACACGTAACACGCCTAGGTGAAGACCCAGCTTGGCTAATTTGGCTACGCTACCTGCTCCTCATCGTGCTGCTCGTCCTGGCGGCTCTCTTTTTATGTCTATCGTGGAAGGCGCCATGGCTCGCACTGAACGCTAATAAGTGGCGCGCCCTATCGCATGGCATGATAGGTCTATCATTCATCTCAACACAGGTACCGTTACGCAGAGTTTATAGTTGATCCTTGCTAACGGGCCTACAGGTTCTCTCAATAGGGTACGCCATCGGAAAACTCCACACGACACACGCCACCTTCTCTTACATCGCTACGGCCATAGCATTCTCAGTCCTACTAGGATACTTGGTTCCTGCTTCGCTACGAGCAGATACGGATGGACCTCCCGAATGGATATGGGGTGCGCTCGGCGCAGTCTCCTGCGCTGCCGCCTTCCTCTTTGGACACGCGTTCCCAAAAACCATCAAGAGGAAAGCACACCTCCTTGCGGCAACAGTACTGAACGTCATATGCTTTGGAGCGTCCGTGTCCCTGACTATCCTGTCGGCACTTGAGAGACTGGATCAGCCGTTCGCTTTCCAATGCATTCCGCCTATGATTACCATCACCAGCCAGATAGTTTTGGGGTGGAGAGGCACTTGGAAACTTTTCAGAATGGTTGGCACCTGCGTCTTCACCAAACGTGCTTCCGGCGAACAGGCAGACGCAAATCCCCAGGCGTCACAGAATATAGAGGGTCAGGGTTCCCGACTCGCGGACGCGAGCCGGTCCTCTTCCGATGGGGCCGCGTCTGGAGTCAGCGCATACGAAATGGTTTGATCAGGGTAGTCCGCGGACGGGGTGGAGGGAGAAATAGCGTAGTACTAGCTCGATAAACTCCCATACTCCTGTAATACCGGAAGTGCAATAGCTCAGCGTTACAACCTAGAAGCATGAGTTCCTAGACCTATGCAATGATGATGAGTCTGGTGATCCCAAGCCTGCTGAATCTGCCAATTCCAGCCGGGGAAATTTTCCTCGCGGATGCACAAAAGCCCAGCAGGAGCAGAGCACTGGACGAATCGAACTTCGCCCAGGACATGGGTCTAAGTTGGCGACATCTGGACCAGCGAAGAGGCGCGAGGGAAGGCGTTGCGTGAACTGCTAGAGCGCAGCTGCAGCTTTCTGGTGAAATTGCCGGCTCTTTCTTGGTCATGGTAGCGCCAATGTCCGACATGACCTCGATGACAGATGGCAGCAACCGAATATGGCACCATTGTTGACAGCTTGCTGACTCGTCCACCTTCCGGCATGCAAGGTTCGAAAATCGCACGGGACTGCAACCCCGCCTGTCGATGAGGGGATGGAACTTTCGGCTAAATTTAAGCCGTGGCACGTGTCGATACACGTGACTCAAGCAACACACCATCTGGCCGAGACCAAGCGCGGACCAATGGAAAGGGGCTAGCAGCGGCTGTTTGGTCCAAGGCGAAGAGCTGACCAGTCGCTGCGATGGATGGAGCGTGGATGCGCTGGAGTGGCTGGTGGTGTCGGATCCGCTGCAAGGTGTAAAACCCTCTGGCGAGACGATCCTCGCCCGTCCTCCTGTTCCGGCAGCTGGCGGTGCAACGCCGTCCACCGCCGGCCAAAGAGAGCAACCGCCCAGGGCCCTCAATCTGCGAGACGGAGGAATCTGTCCCAAGTCGAGGTTATTTCAGACGCAAGGGGAGAAAATCAGTGGCGCACGACGCCGGGTCGAAGGCTTCTGTTCAGCTAGCTGACTCAAGTGCGCAACTCAGTCGTTCGCAGGTGCTAAGCTCCGGCGTGGTTCGCGCATTTGTAAGAAAGTCCGTATTATTGTGTTGTGCCTTCGCAGATCTTCGGCTGAATGGATGACGTAGGTGCTGACTCAACGTTATCGGCCCCTCCACCCCCGAGGACCCCTCACCGCGGCCTCGCACGAAGTTCCGGCGCAGAAGCAGATATGATGCACAGCGCAATCCCTGCATCGACCCGAACGCCACATCGCCTTGCCTCCCTGCGCGAAAGCTCCGATACGAGTGCATTCTGCAATACGATCGGCATCAGACTCCGGTAGCCGCGCTGCAAACCTCCGGTCTCGGACCCACACTATCTGGCCATTTCTTAATATGAGCTCTTTCAGCGACGTGTAACAACCCGAACTATGGTCGTATGTTCGTCCCTTAGAGTATCTAGTCTTGTACTTTCCAAGCTAACTGATAAGGAAGCGCGACGCACTTAGGGGAGAGTGGGAAATAATATGGTCGGATTCCATCCTAATTCCAGGACCTGGATGGTTTCACTGGAAGGACTTCGCAAAAGACTTGGTTGAAAAAAAGGACAAGGCTATTACTATTGGCACGGAGATTATAAGGTCTGATACAGGGAAAACATGGGTTTTGAAGGATCAGATTGTTCACGTTGATTCTATGGAAGTAAAGTTTGAAGCAGAAAGCTAAGTGTTCTCTTTGGTAAGAAGACCAAATTGAAGCTCATTAACGGGCCTTGACGTATACAACTGTAGCTGGTAATGTTGCTCAACGACGTAGTCTATACCTTCTCCCCATCGCATCATCTCATCCAGGAGTTGAGGACTTGGTTTCTGTGGGCCTAGATCAAGCACAAGTTTGACCCTTTGGACCCCCTGCCCTGCCAGATAGAGGACAAACCTTAATAGCCAGGTAACGCGTTCTTCCCCGAAGAACTCGTTCTTCTTGATTATCTCATAGACACGTGGGAAGACCGTTTCAATGCCTTTCTTTACAGAACCGCGAACCAGTCGCTTTCTAGTTGGTTGCGGATCCCGGGAACGCTTGCGCTTCTTGTTCTGCATCTGCGAATCGCTCTCGGAGTTTTCGGCGGCGCTGCGGTTCTGAGAAGTAAGAGGGCTCATGCTCCTAGGTGTCTCGTCTTCAGGATGGCGGAACGGGCGAGCTGCTTTGCGGCAGGAGTGAGGAGGTCAAGACCGCCATCGAGTCGATAATGAAGCAGCCCCTCCTCCCTCCGCCACCGAAGATCATCGAGCCCATGCGACACGTGGCGCCACTCTTGCCCAGCTCGCCGGTATCCACATCCACGTGGTCCCAGCCAACGCCCGCGACAAGTCATCCTAAGATAGAAGCGTGGAGGTTCCCGCCATCAAGTACTGGCATCGCCTCGACTTCGGCTACCATCTGGGCGGGCATGAATATGGACGACATGACACAGGCCCAGGCATCCAGCACCCCGTTCACCTCAGCCGGTATGTTCTACAATACACCCCAGGTAACGGCAGCGATGACGGCGGCGCTGCCGCTTCCCAGCATGCTAGCGCCGGCATCTGCACGGCCTCAGCAAAAGCTAGCAACGATTTTCCCTGTGCCCTCAAGCTCCATGTCGGAGATCCGAATTCCAACTGGCAGGGGTTTACTTCGGCCGACATGTTCTACGGCACCCCCCGGTGACGGCGGCTAGCTACCTCCACTCAGAATGCCAGTGTCGCTTTGGTGCGGTACCAGCATGAAATACGGAAGCGCCGGCTGGGATCGAACGTATGATGCGACCTCGATCATTTTCCCGGAGACCGAGTTTGGGAGGACTTAGTTGAACTCGGCTGCATTCCGCACGTGGACTCATCGTTTAGTTTGCGTACTCTGGGCCGGTGCCAACAAAGGAATAATATACTTGCCGACACGACTTATTTAGTTCCCCTGTCTTGGCGGCCTAGGAACGTACGTGGCATGCAGCGTAAAATTCACATCGCCAGGCCTTCGGCCAAGCCTGCAAAACAAGTCTTCACCACCTGATGGCCAACATGTAAATATTCGTACATCCCTGCCTAGATGTCTACGGAGGTGATCCTTGACCAGCAAGGGGCCAAGGGACATCTCGCCGGTACCTCGTACGAGAGGCGATGCGACCCTGACGCGCTTTTGAGATGAACCCAATCCCTGTTAGAACAGTAGGTTGTGGCGTCAAAAAAACTAAATTGCGATTCTACAGCGATACCATGACTTATGTATGTATGTCTCCTTGTAATCGTGGTGGCGTGGGCGGGCCAACCACGCCACACTATCACAAGGTACATCCTTGTGTAAGTACTTGGGGTACCTCTGGATGCACCGTCCCAACCATCACCTTTTATATGGACCAAGATGTAATCTCTCGCCTAGGAGATCCTTCTAGGACTCGTCTCTTTGATATCCCGGGCTATCGCTTATCACACCCCTTACCAAGCTATTATAAAATGTCATTGCTTATTCCATCTTAGTATCCTGCTTAAGGGTGATCCTGCCTGTCTTTAATGACCTAAAAGGTGCTCAGGTGCGGCAGCATTGCTGCGGTGCTGAAGAGGCGAGTCCCCTTCCTCGGGATGAAGTCGTTGCCGAGGTTCCCGATGTCGGAGAATAGGTGACATGGCCGCCTGCGGCACGCCTCATGTATCCAGCACCGCGTATCCCGAGTACATCTCCCCGGCCCTCCCGGTCGTCAGGTAGGGGTGTGGAGGCGGCTGGCACGGCGGGCCACACCCTAGCACCGAGGCCTGCTCATTTGCGCAGGAAGGGCTCCTTGTCCGGTCGGCTACATTCGACCTTTTTCTCCGCGTCCCCCGCCTTTAAATCTTGGCATACATGTCGTCAATTTGTCTTACCTTTCTCGTGCTGAGAGGCGCTGTTCACATAAGGGACAGAACGGAATGAGCAAACGGTAATAGAACTGGCCATCCGGCCCCGAGTCGAACAGCAACAGAACACCGCAAATCCGCCGGCAAACCATGGTTGACCCCCCGGAAACATAGTCTCGTCGCCCCTACATGGCAGGCGCCATGTAGGAAAAGTGCACATTGCCACGCTAGATGGGAGGCATGGCCTTAATATAATATGCTCGCCCAGCGACTCAAAGACGGCGGCTGCCGTAGTTTAGTAGCGGTAATTGCTCCCACCACAAGCATATGCATAATTGAAATCCTCGACGCGCAGCGCTGGGAATGAGGGAGGCGGTGCAAGCATAGGTGGGAGTCGGCAGATCGCGTTTCCCGCCGACATACCATGCGCGGCCATCCCTATCTGCTGACCCCGGGAATCGGGCTTGTCGGGTCGGGGTGCGGCTTGTTTTCCCCGGCCGAGCAGGGGGCTAACCATCTTGATGGGGTCGTGGTGGTTAGCGCCATGCATGGGGTGCGATGTGATATGGGAGGCCGCTACATTCCCCCCTCATCTGCCCCTCATCTGCTTAGCCGAGCAAGAGAAAGCATCCCAGTACGCGGTTCTGACGCTAAATCCTTTTAGGTGAGTAAGTCTAGCGCGCTTGGCTTACCCGCTCGGAACAGCAATAGGTGTTGGACTAAAATGGGGGCGCCCCGCACTTTGTCACTGTGCAGGACGGTCCTACATTCCAACAATAGGTCTCCTCGCAGTTCTGTCGACCAGGCCTGTCAGAGAGGTAGGGATCACCCATGTCTGCGCCCGTCTGCCCCTTCGCTTGCTAGGGACTTTGCCGGAGTACCTCAAGGGACTCGGTTGGTAGCGGGTAACAGGCTCAGGTGGTGGCGGGCTGAGCGGGCATTGGTTCATGCAGCCCAACGAGGAGGGCCTCTCCAGACGGAGTACCGTACACGGACGGGTGTGAAAACTCAGCAGCGTCGCGAAGGATGTGGGGGCCCTCCAAAATTCAGAAGTGTCCGCTTCCCAAGAAGAACGTTCAGCTCAAGGATATGCCTGCCTCTGTAACGCCAGGCGGAGGGAGGCGAAAGCTCCCGTCACCAAACGTCCAAGGCGATATTTTTTTTTGACTGAGTACCCATGGTATCCCGGACCTTCTTTTTCGTTTCTCTCGTACATATCTTGAAGAGTCCCCTCACCACTGACGCTCTTTTCCCTTCCTTCAGCCATACACCGGCGGCTGTCGGCCCTGGTGCTTTTGTGGTTGTTTTTCTAGATCATCCCATCTCGGTTTCTCTGTTCGTGCCTCGGATCACCTTGCCTGAGATCACTCCCAAGCTGCTTGTCCGTACATAGACACACTCGACCGCGCGTGAACAACTACGAGAGCACGGTATTGAATCGCATGGAACAAACGATGGACCGGATTGAGACTATTGTGACCTTCCTTCTTGAACAACACACGGTACCGATGAACTACGCAATGGGAACTGAGTGCGTTGGTGATCCGGATACCACGGCGTGGGGTGCAGAAGCATGCTCACTCAGACCGGTGAATCCCGCCGGCCCGGCGTTAGCCATGGGATATGGCGGCTTTGATATGAGGGAGTCGTAGGGTCGGATACGCAGTCGGAGAAGCAGAACGATGTTGCGATTAGGGATGCCAGCTCTCCCGTTTTTCGTTCGGAAAATTGACGTTCCTTGCCTTGATCACGGGAGCAGGGGTATGAAGTGGTGAGCTTTAGACATGAGGTCTTGCTTGGAGAGTCGAGGGCGTCTCTCTTTGGAGGGTTGACAAGGGTAATTGGAAGGTGTGTGGAGCGTAGGTCTAGGGGGTGGATTTTCGGCTAGTTATATTTCAACTCCCCCGTCAAAATAACCGTCAGGTACGCGAAATCAGATGCGGCAGACGAAGAAGCATATGCCGTTTAGCCTGAATCCACAACATCATCATGAACCGCGATAACAAGTACGACACGTCCATTCGCGAAAACGGACCGGCCACTCCCGTTAAACCCTTTGCTGCCTAATCCGCCAACCTACACTCGGTGATACTCGCCCACATCAGTCCCCGATAAATGAGTGGCCGAGGAAAGAGCATGAGGTAGTTGTGTAGCAATGCCCCGTTCACGAGCACACACGATGTTCCCACGCTAGCGTGAATATAGAAGCAAGTTTCTCACACTTACATTCGGGAATCTAGTCTTGTTGCGTCCCATCTACGCCCTGCGGTTGGCTTCCTCACACGGAAGTTGAATATGTCAGTGTTCTTCCTTTGATTTGGAACTATTCCATAACGACCCAACAACCCTTAATTCCTACGGCGATGTATTCGCGTAGAGATTGGCCGTCTAAGCTAGCACCATCTCAAACCTCCCGTCATCATGCTCAACCTCTTCGTCATTCCCGGCAACATCTTCATCGTCGGCTTGACCTGGCACCCAGCCACCCAGACAATCCACTCAGTCGACGACCCCTCTACAGCCTCCACCCGCTTGGACAGACTTCCCACGTCAAAATACGCCAAAGGATCGAAACCAATATCCATGCTGCCGCTTCTACTTCATTGAGTATGGTCCGGGAGTAATCCGCCCAAGTCCCCACCGGCTCAGGCGTAGCCTGCACGACTAATTAGCTTCGTTAAAGACCGTAAGACCGAACCTACTGTGAACCAAGTACTAGGGATATTCTGTTCTCCTTCGCACCAGGGCTTTTCCTCGCCCGCCCCGTCTATGACCTCTCCATCCTATTCCTAATACAAGCCAATGGCAATCCACCGTTCCTCGAGTTTATCGGATTGACACCACAACCCTGACCTAGCCGTCGATTGGCCCGGGTGGCGGCGCAACCGGGTGTTCGGCGCCCACACGCTCGGTCGGTGACTCGTATTGGGGGTTGCTACGAAGGGTTCGGCGTACGATCTTGCTTCCACGGAAATAAGCTTACCCCGCGTCGTATCCTAAAATCTTACGCACGTATTCCGGTACCAGGCCCACCCACGCAGATTGGCATGTTCCTGACTAGCTGCATAGCTGCTAGGGTACGAGCAATAGCGGACTAAGGGAGAGAGAGGAAAATTCGCATACGGGTGGCCAACGCTCTTCGCCTTTATCGAATCAACTATATCATTACCTGCCAAGGGTGCTTTTATCTCCGGATATATTCCCGACATGTGCACTGGAAAGGTTTCTAAGCGTTTTTATCTAGGGGAGCCTGGAGTCTGTCGCTCCTGAAAGAAATTCCTATATAGGCGTTATTTAGCCCGTCTCGATGATCGTCGTCGGCAGAAGTAGAGTATCCTAGCATTGGCGACGACAGGGGAACTCGCGCCCAGATCACATCCCCACCGTCACCCCCTCCCCCACCGTCACGCCCGAGCCCCCTTCATCAGCTCCATCCCGGCAAGCAAGGCCTCCACATTTTGCGAAGACCCGGGCGCAACCGAGAACACGCCGCTATCCTCGTCGCATGCTATCCAACGCCCACATGCCGCGATGCGGCGCCCGAGCCACAGGATCCTGTTCCGCCTCTGCTCCGCCATGCTCGCGCGCTCGAAAGTCTTGTCTTCGTCGTCGACCGCTGCCTCCTCCATCCACCGGTCAGGGTGGTACCTTCCGGCCCAGAGCAGGCCCCTCATGGTAAAATCTTCGGGCAGAGGGGGTCCGCCACCCTCGACGAGGCCGGGGAAGACGTCCTCCCTGTGCGTGGGATCGGCGGTGCCCGAGGGCCGTAATGCATTCAAAAAATTGACGAGGGGCGCCCAGGGGAAGGGCCGCTCGAGATGCACCATACCCCCGTCACCGTGATAAAGCGATAGGTGATAGACGAATACGAGGGTAACGTGTACGAAGGGCCAGACGTTGGGGCTGTCTGACTGGTTCAGGATGAGCCGCGCCGTCTCGCACATGAGCGCGCGGGCCTGCAAGAACTCGTCCGTCGGCTGGCTCTTCCCAGTCACATCCTGAAAGAGCCCGTCCGACTCGCCGCCTGAATCGGTGACCGGTAGAATGGCATTCGATTTGCTCCCATACTCGACCATGGCGCAGCAGTTTGCGATGCCCATGGCGTACGACGGCTGCAGAAATAAGCGCGTGGTGCGCGCGACGTGGCTATGCAGCAGCGCGAGGAATTCATCGGCAAACGAGCGCTGCTGCGCCGCGCCGGTCCGCATGAACATGCAGGCGTGGCACCGGACGAAGAACGCGTATATAGGTTGCTGCTGCATCTCGTACGGGTGGGCGCTGGAATCTAGCAGCGGCTCGATGAGCGTGAGGATGGAGACCCGCGCCGACTCGAAGGGGTTCGGGACGCAGAGACTCTTGGAGTAGTATAGAAGCTGATGTAGCCAGTTCGGCCGCGCGAGGATGGCGAGGTGATGGTAAACCCGACCCGTGCCCGGGGATAAGTCCGAGGCTTTCTTATACCACTGGCACGAGACGTCGGCCCACGTCTTGCGGTCCTGGATATTGTCATCTTCGATAGCCATGCGATACCGAGCAAGGTCGCCCAGGCACTCGATCCACGTCTCCATGTAACTAGGAACGGTTTTCGAAGAGTAGTGCTACCATGTCGTAAGCGAGGTAGACATAGCTGAGCATATGCTCCCGTGACCCCGGGAGCCGTTGGCGGAGCAGCTCTAGATACGAGTGGATCCCGTGCCGCCACATACGTGCCGCCATGCTATACTTGGACGCTAGTCTCTTCAATGGCGGGCTCGCAGAGGGGTGCTAGGTCGCGAGGAAGAAGTCGTGGTGCTCGTGGAGAAGCGCGCCGTGCAGGGCGCTGAGAGTCTGCCACTGCACGTTGCTCAGCTCCAGCACGGGCTCTCCCTCCTTCTGGACGCTGTATTTACCGTCGACCTCAATACATTTAGACTCGAGGAGCACGATACCCTTGTAAATGCCCTTGGCTTCGGCGACGATCTGCGGTTCGCTGACGAGCCCCGTCTCCGGCTTCTGTGGCATGTGCGTGGCTTTTGGTTTCCTAGATTCGACACTTGCTATTAGAATCCACTACCCACATTACGAGTCGTCAGTGTAGCATCGGGCTTATACTAACGCTACGTCTGGCGACTTCTGAGAACGTCTGTAGAAATTGCGCTCAACCTCCGTGTGCTTTTCGTCGAGCTGCAGCTTGGCCACGCCGGCGTGCTCGGCGTGGAAGTGCTTCGCGTAGGCCTCGAAACCGAGCGCCAGCTGGGCGCCGCACAGCTCGCAGGTCAGGCGGTCCTGCTGCCGGTCATGGATCTGCCGGTACCGGTGAGAGCGGCTCTCGAGCGGGTGGTTGCTGTCGGCCATTGGGGGTCGCGGGTCATGTCTGCTGTCCACGGAGGAAATACACAGGGGGCAAACTTGTTCTTTTATGTTCGAAAGAAGAAAATGCGAATCAGGCGGCCAGGCGACAATCTCGCCCGATAAGGCGACGGTCTGAGACAGGGCCGTCCTCTTGATTCCCCGCCGTGGAGGCCTGGCCGCGCGCCTTACTTGGGACGGACGTGTCTATTGAAGGGAGAGTTGACCAATAAACAGGAGCTTAAAGGTCCCCGGTCTTTGTTCCCGATCCGGAAAGGGAGGCAGAGGCTGAGTGGTGAGGGTAGGGTGTGCAACGACAGTGCACTCCCTGGCATTGCTGAGCAGGTTGAGATACCCTGTGAGGAGCAGGTCGACGTCGGGCTTGTGCCGTCTAATATGCGGTGGTTCTCTTTGTACCGGGCGGCGGCCTTGGACAAGTGCCTCTGTGGAGGATATAATGGGCGAGTCACTCTCCGTACGTATGATTCAGGGTTGGACCTTTGAGATGTCCCGAGGGACACCTCGATAGGAGTCTACATTTCGATGTGGAGTCCATAGCTTTTCCTTTGATCCCCGGAGGCGCGGAGAGCATTATCTCTCTGCAGTCGAAAAGTCGCCTGACACTCCCCACCAGGGCCAGAACGAAGTTGACGAGGGGTGCGCCTGCAATGAACAAAGAGCTCGGGAAGACCCCCTGTCACCGCTAATCGGTTCCCGTTTCGGTAAGACTAGCCCAGGCTGGAAGGGCCGGGGGGTGGGATGCGCACTCTTGAATAAGCCACCAACCCACCTCGACGTCGCCTGGCACGGTGTACGTTATTTACCGGGGCTGTCGGTTGCAAGAGCCCCTGCCGGTCTGGCTCGTTGGCCGCCTACGGCACGCCCCATGTATACCCACCACCACGTATTCCGAATACATCTCCCCGGCCCTCCTGGTCATCACTCTCGGCCTTCGGGTATCCTTATCCTACCTGGACGCTTGCATGTGCAGGGGGCCCGAGGCCGGGCACGCAGCCGCCCAATGACCCTGGTTCGGCAGCACCTCTCAGGCCGCACGCGAGGACACCGTGCTTCGCGACATTGAGCTCAGGGTCCCGGGACCTTAGCAAGCCGCGCCACGCGGAATCAGCCGAGCTTTTCCTCACTCTGCTCTAACTAACGTTCCAGGGTTGATCTTCAGCCGAGGCGGAATCCTTCGAAACAGTAACCTGTGTCGGACTCGCCTTTTGGGCAAGCGGAACCTGGCCAACTACATCGTTGCAGAAAGAAGCCAACCACAGGAACGGCACTGACACCCACCATGATTTCCACTGCTCTGCTGATTCTCCTGTTCCGCTACTACCGTGTAGGAATGGCCAATGAGGATGGTCCTTTGAATCGGGATGGTGTGGGAGTCCAACCTGCGGACAAGGGCGTGTGAGGAAGGTTCAAGCGTTTACAAAAGCGGAAGGAAGGCTGAAGGAAGGATAACGGGTTCAATGGTCCGGAAAAAAGCAAGCTTGCATTACCCTATCCGGTCGTTCGTGCACACGCCGCACACCCCCCCCCC